>CAODLS010338642.1:0-14808 GCA_948243855.1 Flueggea neowawraea
CCCTAAATCGCACAAAAGAAAAACAACAGTCACCTAATTTTGGAATCCATATCAGACACTTTACCAAGAAGTCCACGTACAACTTAGGGCACCACCTACCTTAACTTTATCAAGTATAACAAGAGGTCCAGCAACACCAGAGACAGTCCTATACTCTGCAAATTCAATAAACAACTCAAGATCAGCAATCCATACTACTCAATTACCTGTCGCAACAAAATCTAATGACCTAACTGTAAGAACACCGGGCCGTCCGATTCGAACTTTACACACACCAATACAGAAGTACGAATCTAAAACATTGATCAAATAGTGAACTGAAAAGTTGATAACTTCAAACCTCAAAATTCAATATTGATCATTGAATAACATTATCCACAATGAATTAAAAGAGTAAATAACACTCACCCATGCCGATCTCCAACGTGTCCTCATCCATCTTGTGATTGTTCTGTGCCACACCCATTTCCACTCAATCACCAACTCCTTCAATTCAATTCCAGAGTCAGAGAAACTTAAAATAAGATAATCAAAACACGTATAGTCAATAAATTTCAACGCTTTCACACACCACCAACCCAATTATGCTCTGTTTGGACACAAAAACCATAACAGTGAACAAAACCCAATTCAAAGATGAAACTAGGGATTTGAAATTGAGAGAATTAAGAGGTGTCGGATCTGAGAAAGCACTCACCTTTCTTGATCTGTCTTCCCAGTTCACACAGCCACACAGAAAGATGGAAATAAAATGAGATCTACTGGTCCAAAAAACACTAATTAATGGGAATACAGATAACAAAGCGAGCTGCTATGGGTATTGTCATGTAGCAAATAAATCAGTGAGGGCACGGAACGTGGGTCCTATTAATTGGCGGAAAATGACATGGTGTCTCGTGATTAGTGGATACAATGCCACATGATGTCTTGGATTCTCTGACTGGGGGAGCTTCTGTTTTTACGGTGTTCATGCCTGCATGGTGCCATATGTTCGGGCCAGATTTACTTGATGTCGTGTTTTTCCATGATTGGGCTCCTAGTACTAGCCACTACACCAGTAGCCCTGCAAATGAGCCCAAACTTGAAGTTTTTCACTTTTTATTTGAATTAATTATTTTAAGTATCCTTTAAAAAAATTTTAACTTATAATAATATATTCTATAATTTTTATATTATAATAATAAAATCTTTAAATTTTTTATTTGTAAGGATATCATTATTAAAATTACGAATTTTCAAAATGTCACATAAAAATTCTTAAAGACCCTTGGATAGGGGGATAAAATAGGTCACAACATGCATAATATGTAAAATTAGCGGATTAGGATTAGGCTTAAACAAGTTTGTGTTATAAACGGGTCGACCCATTTATGACACGAACTAAACGGGTCGTGTTCTGTCGACTCACGAACTCGTTTATAAATTACATAATATATAATATAATAATTAATAATTTTTTGGATATTTATTTACTTATGAACTTTAAACATTTTATTTGAATTTTTATATGTTAATTTTAATTACATTTTTAATTTAAATTGTGTTGGAATATTAAATAGGTTAAATTAGTCATAAACGGTTTAAATGAGTCATAAAATGATTAAGTGGGTTAAACAGAGTGGTGTGTCTTATCAAATTTTAATAAAAAAATACTACTCATTTAATTAAACGGGTTAGTCGTATCGTGTCGTGTCACCTGTTTACTAATCATGTCATGTTGTGTCAAACCGTTTATTAAATGGGTCGTGTTCATGTTGACCATAATCGTGTCACCAGAGTAGGTCGACACAACACAAACACGACCCGCCAAACACGTTTTGTCACCCTTACCCTTGGAGACCCCTATGGAGATCTGACTTCCATTGGAGATCCTAGAAACCTATAAAGATCTTTAATGGAGATCTTTGGAGACTCTAGAGATCTATAAAGATCTCTAGTAAAAACCCTTGGTAACTGAGATCTCCAGTAAAGACCCTCTGAAGCCACTAGAGACTCATAGAGATATGGAGACTAAAACCTCAAGTGGAGACCTAATCTAACATTTTTACAAATTAATTTTTGAGTTGATATTTTTAAAAATCAGTTTTATAAATTATCATGAATGTGTGATTTTCCATTTTATTTCTTGGGATATGTATCAGTTTAGACGTTAATGCTTCGTTTGGATAAAGTGTTAAAATTTGATAAGATGTAATAGGTTAAAAAAAAATTAATTATTTATTATTTGGAATTTTTTTATAAAAAATAAAAATAAATAAGAGAGAATTATTAATTTTATTCTTATTTTTTTAACCTACTAAATTGATGGGCTAAGAGCGAATAAAAAAACAAATTAAAAAATATTTATTTATATTAAAATTTTATCCTTCTCTATTTATACATAAGTTGAGATATTTTTTTTATCGAGAGTTTCTCATTTTTAACTATGAACAATATTTAATTTTATTACAAATAAATTTTAAATTTATTATTATTTTGAGAATATTTGGTTGATTAAATTATTTTATTTATTTATTATAATTGAGTATAATAATTATTTTTGTATATTTTGTCAAAATGTATAATCGTCAAATTATTATATAATATTCTTATTTTATTTTTTATTAATTAACATTGAAGATAACCAATCCTATTTTTTTAAAACTATTAAACAATAAAATTTTATAATCTTAACATATCTTATCTTATCCTATACAAAATTTTAATTACTAATCTATTATATCCTATTCTATTAAACTTCCAAATAAATCATAAGGTTGGCCAGTTTGATAGATTTAGGCCATCTCCAATGCACGCCAATTAGTGTGCGTTGTTGGAAATGGTGTGAGAATGGATTCCAACTAAACTCCATTTCTCACGCCATTTCTTTGCGTATGGCGTAGCACTGTAGCTACGACAATTTTTTTTTCTTTTTTCCCCTTTTTTGTTTTCATCTTTTTTTTTTTCATTTTAGTAGTTTTAGTTTATGGTATATTTGTGTATTTAATCAATTAATGTATTTATTAAATAAATTTTATTACTAATTTAATTTTTATATAATTATAGTAAAATATAAAAAAATAAGAAAAAATTAAAAATTTTTCAAAGTATGTGCTCTACATATTGAAATATATATTTTTTTCAATTATGTTGTACTTTAAATATGTAATTGTGTGTATGTAGTTATAAATTTTAATTAATAAAAATTATATTTTTATCTAAATTTATTTTATTTTAATTATTGTATTACAAAAAATATTTATGTTTAATATTTATGTGTTATTAAAAATATTAAAATATATTTTTAGTTAAAAAAATAAGTGAAATAATTAAACATAAGTGTAAATTGTTAAATAATAGAAAACAAGAGGTGAGGTGAGAAATATACTTGAAATATTTGATTTGGTGTTAAAAATAGAGTAAAATGATTAGAGTAACTTTTACTGTAGTAGCTGTATTTTGAGGTTTGTGATTAAAGATGACCTTAGGACCTAACGGTTTTTTTTTTACATGGTTAAGTACTAAAACTAGTAAAAAAAAGCACGGTTCAGGGCGTTCGTTATGACATCGTTAATGTGCAGCAAACAGAGCAGACTTCTCCATTATGGCATGATGAGTTGTTTGATTTCTAAACAAAGGGAAGCAAACTTGTTCCTCAGGTGTTTGTGCATAGATCGATGTGAATAATTTACATCCCAAGAATTCACAAGTTTTTGTGTTGCAAATGGTATCAAGCGACAACTGACAACTACTTACACACCACAGTAGGACGGAGTCACAGAGCAAAAAAGTAGGACCATAATGAATTTGGTCCGAAACATGCTCTTTGAAAAAAAAAAGCTTTCCAAGACTTTTTGGCCAGAAGCAGTAAATTAGGCAGTGTGTACTGTATGTCTTAAATTGAAGTCCTACTCTAGCAGTGAAAGATTGCACCTCAGAACAAGCTTGGAGTGGAGTCAAGACAACATACGATTATTTCAGAGATTTCGGTTGTATCTCCCATGTTCATGTGCTTGAAAATAAAAGAACTAGGCTGAATGGTAAGAGCTTACAATGTGTTTTGCTTGGAATCAGTGAAGAATCTAAGACTTATAGGTTTTATGATCCATTTTCCAAAAGGATCATTGTGAGCGGGGATGCCATCTTTGAAGAAGGCAAACATTGGGAGTCGGATAAAACACATGAAGATGCAGTTTTTTGTGACTTGGATTGGGATGAATGTGAAGCAATAGAAGACATCAATGGCAACTTGGCAGAGGTGTGGGCAGCGACGGAATAATGGCTAACATACGGAAGGTGGTGGCAGGTGAGCAATGATGGATGCCGAAGGAGGTTTCTCTTTTTTCTTCCTCTCAATCTCACTTTGCTGTTGGAATAAGGGGACTATTCTCATTCCTTTTTTTCTCAAACCTTTCAGGCCTTTTTATTTTAGCCTAAGACGAACGACTTGTAGGATGTAGCGCAACAATATATACCTTCTTTCAAATAATGACTCAGTCCACGATTGAGATTTATGGCTCCTTTCAAGAGGTGGTTTGATACTTATTTGATCCCCTCAATGTTATGTAATGAATATTATTCCATTTTTTCATACAAAAAAATGAAACATCAAGCCAAAATGGAGACACGCATTTTCAGTATTTAACAAAATATAAAAACCAAATTCAGTGACTCATTTACTCAAAAACACTCACAAATCAAACCAACCATTCTCGTTGGAAATAACAAAACATAATTACCAAAATGTACCATCAAAATTTTACTATCGCAAGAACAAATTCAAAAAACATTCAATCACAAATTCACTATCTGCGAAGAAAGAAAGAAAATTATTTTTATTAATAAAGAGAAACAAAACACTTAAATGGAAAATCCTATATTGAATTAAAAACTTAGTCAAGAGATTTTACGTTATTTGGAGAGAAAAGGATTCGACACGACGAAAGATTGGAGAAATAAAATCCTTTCAAATCGAAAAAACCCACTAAAATAAAGAAAAGAAGAGAGAGAAGGAGAGAGAGAGATGAATTGATGATGGAGAAAGTGAGTATGGTGTGTGGGGAATAGATGTTTGTTTGTGGCTCACTAAGAGGAGATTAACTGTAATATCTTCATTGTGAGTCCAAATGTTGTTTCTAAAACAGAATAAAAACCAGGTTGGGATTTCATCCCCACCTCAAGAGTTGCAGGGGAGTGTATTAGGGGTCGACCGGAGCCTCGGTGGGGTCACGCCTAACCCCACCTGCCTCCACCACTGGAAGACATAAGAGAACCTCCGATAGAAGAATTAGAGGACATCAACTCTGGTTCTTCAATTGAAGTCAAACTTGAAGGAAGGAATAGGAGACGACATGTTTGGATGGAAGACTATGACAGTGGAAAAGATTTTTCTACGACTCATTTGGTCATGCTTATTGATGTTCATCCTAATCATTATTAAGAAGCTGTGAAGTGTGAGAAATGGAGAAAAGTCATGCACATTGAAATGGAAGCAATAAAGAAGGATGACATTTGGAAATAACAGAGTTACCTGAAGAAGGAAAGAGAGCTGGAGTAAAATGGATTTACAAGACTAAATTTGATGAAGATGGCAAAGTAAATAAATACAAGGCCAAACTTGTGGTAAAGAGATATACAAAGCAATATGGGATAGACTACACAAAGGTATCTGCTCCTGTGGCTCGAATGGAGATAGTTCGTTTGGTGCTAGCATTTGCAGCTCAAAGAGGTTGGTCGGTCTACCAACTAGATGTCAAGTCATCATTTTCGCACAATAAGTTGCAAGAAGACGTCTTTGTGGAACAACCTTGTGGTTACATTCAAAAGGGAAGTGAACAAAAAGTATGCAAGTCAAAAAAGGCACTTTACTAACTTAAGCAAGCTCCTCGTGCTTGGTATAGCCATGTAGAAGCCTGCTTATTGAAGAAAGAATTTGAGAAGTGAGACTATGAGCATACACTGTTTGTCAAGACAAGAGACGATGATGTTATGTTGATTGTAAGTTTGTATGGTTCTTTTTCCTAGGAACATTGTTTTTTTATTACAGAATTCAAAAATCCCATGAAGCAAAAGTTTGACATGATTGATCTTGGGAAGATGAGGTATTTATTTGGACTTGAAGTTGTGGAAAGATCAGTTGGGATCTTCATCAGTCAAAAGAAATATGCTCAGAGGTGCCAGAAAGATTTGGCATGGAAGAAAATAATTATGTTCACAATCCAATTATTCTTGGCTTTAAGCTCAAGAAGGATGAATGAGGAGCTACGGTGAACAAGACTTACTTCAAATAAATGGTGGGTAGTATATTTATCTCACAACTACTCGACCATATATAGTTTATATGGTCAATCTTATAAGCAGTATATGGAAAATCCTACTGAGCTTCATTTACAGGTTGCAAAAACGGTGCTAAGATATTTGAGAGGAACTTCTAGGTTTGTAATCTTTTATAAGAAGGGAAAAGATAACAAGCTTCTTGCCTACACTGACAGTGATTATGCTAGAGATTTGGGAGATAGAAAGAGCATTTCAGGATATGTTTTGACGTTGAGTTCATCAACAATATCTTGGTCATCAAAAGACAACCTGTAATAAGTTTGTCAACTACAAAGGCAAAATTTATAGTTGTTGCTTTATGTGCTTGCCAAGCAATGTGGTTGAAAAGAGTAACAGA
The DNA here is from genome assembly GCA_948243855.1 of Flueggea neowawraea. Classification (NCBI taxonomy): domain Eukaryota; kingdom Viridiplantae; phylum Streptophyta; class Magnoliopsida; order Malpighiales; family Phyllanthaceae; genus Flueggea; species Flueggea neowawraea. The sequence goes on from CAODLS010338642.1 coordinate 6,653, forward strand.
AGTTAGATCAAAATCAATGTGAAACAACTATTATATCATATTGTTAGAGTTATTTCAGATTTCAATCTATGTTGCTCGTGATAATTATTTCAGATCTTAAATCTTTTTGGCCAGTGCATACGTGGTTAACCTGGTTTGGTGGTTTTCAATTCAGTTCTGGGTTTGTTTGTTGGGAACTTGAGGATGAGGATCTACTTTAGTTTTTAAACTTCAGTTTTGATTTGAGGGTGGTGAATGGATGTTTGGTACTGATGGGTGGCGGTGGTGAGGGCCCAATATGTACCATTTGTGCCAAATCAACATTTTTGGATGAAAAAGGTCGCCATGTATATGTTGTACAAACGTCGTCATAACAGAGGCTTTAAACCGATATTTAACAAAAACCTTGAGCACTAAACCGGATAAAAAAAGCCTCGTGGCATGTTTTGTGTAATATTCGGTATTTTTTTAATTAATTTTGATTATTTTTTAAGTATTTTTGAATTAATTTTGGTTATATTCTAATTAATTTAAAAAATAATTTTTAATGTTGGAAAAATTAAAAATTTTGTTTTAAATATTAATATGGTGATTAATAAAATATTGGAGTGTTTAGAGTTGATTAATTAAGTGAAAATTGATGAATAAATAAAATAAAAATCGGAGAAAAAAGAGAAGGAGGCGAATGGGCGTTTTGTGCTTGGGGTGTGCTGCTTGTTGTTGGAGCCTTGGGGGGAGCTGTCGTCAGCGTTGCAAGCGGTCGTCTGATTTTTTGGGATAGCTGAGTTCCGCGCGAACGATGCGCCGTTTGGTTGGCTGTGCTTGTCGCCTGCTTGCTCTGCATGTCGTCCGCTCCATGTGCTGGGCAATTCTTTAAGAAACGACGCCGTTTCTCTTTGTGCCCTCAAGTCAACACAGTCCATGCTTTAGCCAACAACTCTGATTTTCTTCTGACTTTGCACGATTTTTCCACCCCATATATCAACTTGTTTTCTTTCTTTTCTTCTTCATTTCTTCACTTCAACACCCAGTCTCCATTTCTGTGCCTTGACTACCTCAAATAAGGTAAGGAATCTTTGGCTCAATTTCCTTCATTGGTCTGTTGAAATAAGCTTGGATTTCCTTTCTTTTTTTTTTTGTTTTGTTCATGGCTGTTGGTACGAGTTTAGGCTCTATTTTTCTTAATTTATGGGCATGATTTTTGGGTTGTTTTTGTTGGATTTGAGTGGTTTTAAAATAGGATATTTTTGTGTAAGTTGAAGGTGTTGTTCGGGTGAACTTGTTAGAAATTTTTTTGGCTAAATATGGTCTTGTTGGACTGTTTGAATGGCTTAAGATTGCTGGAAATTTGGTTGAGGATGAGGAATGATTTCTGGTTTTGTGGATGAATGAGGAAAAGTGATTTTGGTTGGATGAAAAATTGGAATTTCAAATTCAAATGGTTTCTGGGTCGTTGTTTTCATTTCTGAAATTTAAGAAAGAAAGGGGGATTGTGATTGGTTGAAAAGTGAGGACTAAATGAGATATTTGGCAAGTAGGTCAAATTACAATTTCTGGAAAGTTAGCCGAAATTGTGATGTTGAGAAATCAAAGTTAAAAATGCAATTCTATGTTGGAGGATTTAAACATAAATTTAAAATAATTTGAGGACCATATAATTAATTCTAAAAAATTTAGGGACCATTTATAATTTTTTGAGGTCCTAGGGACTAAATGGTAATTTTGCTTAAGTCAGAGACAAGACTGTAATTTTACGTAGATTTTAGAATTTGGGTCCAAAGTGATAGATTATCATTCGATATGAAATTTTGGGACCTTGAGAGTCCACATCTGCATTTGCATAACATGCATTTGGCATTACCATAGTACCATATTTCGATTTGTCTATGATATATCTGTTGATATATACTTGTTTGTTTAGCTTCCTGTTCCTGTCAACGAGACAGCCACCGACTAGTGGGTTTGACTGGCATTTGTGCTTGAATTTTCAGGTGAATGAATAGCAGCTTCAAACATTTAGATTGTGTCTCGAAACTTCTATTATTGTTTTTGTTGTGTTGGACATATAATTATAAATTAGACTAATCTAAGGATTGGTTAATTAATAAACTGATTATGTGTTTATTAATCAGTATTAAGCTTTGAAACTAATATATATGTATTATATATCTTTAAACGAATTTTGATGCTAATAGCATGCTTTAATTTTATACTATATAATAGTATAACATGAATTTTGTTTTCTAATATGGGACACCCATGTTAAGGGTAGTAGTAGTATTTGGCATACCAATGCATTGATAAATCTTAGTTACTAAGGATATCAGTAAACATGTATTTGGTCCAATACATGATGTGTTAGTGATTAGTGGCAAAGTCCACATCACATATATTCTAGTGCTAAATGCAAACATTTGATATAGTTCCATATTCACGATATATGTTTTGACTCTGAAACTGTATTTGATACGTTTTTCGTGCATACTATTTGCTTTACTTGTGAACATTTTGGAAAATAATTTTTTAACGCTACTATGTATTATCGTGTATATATATATATATTTATTTATTTACCTAAATTGCATGTGGTAGTTTTGAACTGTAAACAGTTTTTGTGAGGTACGTATGAGGCGGTCTGAAGTGTTATTCCTCATTAGTCCCTGATCCCCTTTGTTTTCTGTCTATGTTGATTCTTATATTTCAAGTTCACAAATTTTTGTTTTGGCAACCATTCTGTATCTTAATTGCCCGTGATGCGTCTATTGGTTAATGGTGCCATTTTGTCTAGACTTTCCTTTTGTATTGTTAGAGCTTCACACCGAGATGTTGTAGGGTTACAGATTTGCTATATGTATTTGATATTCTATAACCTGATTTTGTACTTATGATATATTTCTGAATATATTAACCATATGATTGATATTATTTATTTTACTATTTATATTTTAAATGATAAATATTTTTCTTAAACATTTTTAAATAATAATGAAATGTTTTGGATAATATGTTTTAATCTTTAAAGCTTGTGAGAGATGTACCAGACTATTATAGACGATTTATCTTATACGTCAGTTACAACCCGATTTTGGGTAGTAACATTTTGTGTCTAGCTCTGTTGACAATTTTTGTGGTCCTTTGCGGTGGGTGGTCGTTCATTTTGTCCTCTTCCTCTCCTTATTCCTTGTCTCTCCTTCCTTGAGCTTATTTGCTCTCCTTCTTTCCTTTCTTTTTTTCCTTTTTTGTTGTTCGCTTCTTGTCCTCGGGACTGTGGTGGTTGTCTTTGCTTTTAAACTGCCCCATGGATGATACTGATGGGTTAAAGGGGCAATGTGAGCAAATCATCCTGGGCGATGATGATGCTAAAGGATTGGAGTATGAACTAGATGCCATTGTTCCCATTGACTATGGCGAATAGCGTTGGTGTATGGTGGGGAGATTTTTTTCGAATAAAGGCATTCATTATGAGTCCATGGTTGATACACTATCAAAGTTATGGAGACCGATTAAGGGAGTTTGCATAAGTAAGATTCTGGGAGATAGATACTTGTTCTAGTTTTTGCATGAGCTTGACCTCCAACGGGTTATGAATGGTAGCCCTTAGACTTTCGACCAACAACTCCTTATTTGGCAGAGATTAGGACTTGACGAGGCTCCTGTTAAGGTTGATCTATATTCTGTCTCCTAGATTCAACTACATGGTGTACCTGTTGGATTTATGTCGGAGAGTGTGCAAAGATATTGATAATCTAATCGATTCTTATGTTGAGTTCGACCTAATGAACTTTGAAGGGTAATGAAAGAATTTTCATCGTTTTAGGGTATCACTTGACATTAGAAAGCCGTTGAAATAAAAAAACTAAGATTATAAAGTTCAATGGGAATGACAAGAAGTCTATTTCAAATACGAGAAACTCGTTTCGTTTTGTTTACAGAATTATCAGTCATAGTGAGAAGTTTTGTAGGTTTCATTACGACAATCCGAGGGTTGCGTTAAGCAAGGTGTATGGTGCTTGGTTAAGAGCTTTGTCTTCGACTGGTTCGAGTCGAGTTCATAATCCCTGGTTGAGAAATGTTAAGGAAGAGACGATTAACTCTCCAAACAGTTAGAGCTCTTCAGTCGGTAAGGATGGTGATCTGGAAAGAAGACAATCCCGACAGACGAGTGTGTCTCGAAAAGTTTAAAGGGTAGTGACAATGTGGAGGTGTGATGATCGTTGAGAGTAACGAGGGATGCATTTCCAATCATACCAAGGATGTTGCAGAGGCGTGCATGGAATTGGATGAGTCGGGAGTTGTGAAGAAGGTTAGGGCGGTTGCATTAAATGGAATGGTACTAGATGAGTCAGATGCATTAAGTGAGGGAGGGATAATCATTGGTGAATCTAAAAGAAGGTCGCTATCAGATACGGACATCGGGACATGGGTAGAGTTTTGGGCCTAAGTGTAACAAAGGTAAAGTGGCTGAGGCCAAGGAGAAATTTGAGTCTGAATTGTCAGTCTTGTGACAAAAAATGAGAACAAGGCTATTTTTGGTGCGAATTCCCAGGCTCCCTGATTGCAATGAGTTTCCTATTCTGGAATTGTCGTGGGCTGGGCAACCAACGGTCAGTTCAATTTTTAGACTCGTTGGGATCTTTTTGTCTGAAGCGTTAAGTGGAGTTTCTAGACTAGAGCGGACTAAAGGAAGATTGGGCTTTGTAGGAGGTATTTGGGTTGAGCCTAGGGGAAGAACTGATGGTTTGACCTTCTCGTAGGATATGAATATCAAGGTCTCCTTATTGGATTCTTCGTTCCACCTTATCGATGTCACTGTTAAACTCGACAATAAAGGGTTATGGAGGCTTACGGGTTTCTACGGCGTTGCAGACAGGAATAGGTGTGGAGAATCGTTGGATCTGCTGAGGAGGATTGCGAGGGAATCTAACTTGCCGTGGGTGTGTGGCGGTGACTTTAATGACATCTTGTGTAAGAGCGAAAAATGTGGTGGTGTTGCCCACCCTAATCATCTAAACTGTGGGTTTCAAGATGCTATAAATGAGTGACAGTTGTTTGATTTGGGTTTTTTTGGCCATGCCTTTATGTGGGAAAGAAAGAAAGGTTTGGTTGAATGGGTTGAGGAAAGATTGGACAAAGTTTTTGCGTGTTCTCAGTGGAGAAACTGTTTCAGGAGGGCTCATGTTGCCAATCTAAAAGGCTCTAATTTAGATCATGTTCCACTTTTGTTGGATACAGAATCGAAGGATTTTGTTTGGAGGGACAAGAGATTTAGGTTTGAAAACGTTTGGTTGAGAGAAGCTGGGTGTGATTAGCTTTTTAGGAAATCTTGGGGGATGAAGAGGGGTTGGAATTAAGGGAAAAATTGAATTTTTGTGTTAGGATTGTAGGATATTAGGGGTCAAGGGTTACCAATGATTTCAATAGTAAAATTAATCAGTTTTTGAAGAATTATGAGACAGACGAAGGGTAGCAATTTGGAAGCTGATGTTTCAGAGTACTCGAGGGCGAGAGAGTCTTTTTCTGAATACTCTTGAACAAAGGGAGATTTATTGGAAACAAAGGGCTAAGTCGTATTGGTTAATAGAATGGGATAGGAATTCTAAATACTTCCATGTTTTTGGGTCGGCTAGGAAGAGGAGGAATAATTTTAAGTTCCTTACCGATGAGATTCAGACTAGGTTGGAGTGGAAGGAAGGGCTGGAAGAGCACATTACCAGTTATTTTGCTAATCTTTTCACTTCCACTGGTTTCGATTCTGATGAGGTCTTGAGGTGCATGGATAAAAAAAAAAAACTAAGCGAGGATCAAGTTTTATTTCTTGACTCCCCATTTTGTAAGAATGATGTCAAATAGGTTGTGTTCAGCATGCATCCTAATAAATCGCCTGGTAAGGATGATCTCAATCCGGGTTTTTTCCAACGCTTTTGTCACATTATTGGTGATGAGGTAGGTTGAAGTTTGCTTGAATATTATTGAGAGGGTGAGATTTTGGATGGGTTAGGTGATATTTTGCTTACGTTAATCCCTAAGGTTGAGAAGGTGGAACGGATGGGGAATCTTAGACCTATTTCATTATGCCAAGTATTTTATAAAATTGTGTCCAAAATATTGGTGTTTAGGTTAAAACATGTAATGAGTTAGCTGATTTCGGAGTCTCAAAGCGTTTTTGTCCCAAGCAGACTTATCTCTGATAATGTTCTGATTGCATTTGAAGTCCAACATTTCCTTAAGACAAAATCTAAGGGGAAAGTGGGTGTCGTTGCGTTGAAAATTGACATAAGTAAGGCCTACGATAGAATGAAGTAGGGCTTTATAAGTAGAATGTTGGAGGTGGTGGGGTTCAGCCTATTGATTATGAGTTATGTGTCAAACATTAAATTTTGGGTTAGCTCTGAGGTGGGGTTGTTGGGACCGATTATTCCTCAGAAGGGACTAACGCAGGGGCATTTGTTGTCCCCTTATCTGTTTATCATTTGTGCGGAGGGTTTATTGGTGCTTCTGCGTTCGAAGGAGAGATTGGGGTTACTTAATGGATGTAAGATTGCAAGAAGTGCTATGGTGGTGTCGCATTTGTTTTTTCGCTGATGACAGTGTAGTTTATTTTCAAGCTTGCAAAAAAGAAGCTGATGTGTTCAAGAAGGTGCTTAAAACCTATGAGAAAGCCTCTGGACAATTGGTTAATTTCAATAAATCTGCAGTCAAATTTAGTCCCAATACGTTTGTGGATTGGAGGAATGAAGTTGCAGATGTTTTGGGGATGGAGGTTGTTGACAGATTTGAGAAGTATTTGGGTTTATCGGCGAAGGTGGGACGCAACAAGAAGGAGGTGTTCGCTTATGTTAAAGATCGAGTTTGGAACCGGATTCAGGGCTGGAATCGCAACTTCTTATCCAGGGCTGAGAAGGATGTGCTAATCATGTAAGTGGGGATGGCTATTCCTTTGTTTGTGGCCAGCATCTTTCGTCTTCTAAAAGATTTATGCGTTCAAATTGAGAGGATGATTAATGGTTATTGGTGGAATTCTAGGGATGGAAAGGGTATCAAGTGGATGAGTTGGCAACATTTGTGTGAGGCTAAGGTGAACGGCGACTTGGGATTTTGTTGTTTAAGAGATTTAAGCTTGGTGTTGCTTGGTAAACAAGGATGACGTTTCGTTTCTAATCAGGACATACTTGTTTCTCGGATCCTTAAGGCTAGATGCTTTCCGAATTCTTCTTTCATGGAATCTTTCTTGGAGGAGTATTTGAGAGACTAGAGACCTTTTAAAAAAAGGCTGCAGGTGGCGTTTTGGTGATTGCAAGTCGATTTCGGTGAGTAGGGATCCTTCGCTTAACGACTTGGATAACCCTTTTATCTCTACTAATCTTAATGAGTAGAGAAAGGATCTTTGTGTTGCTAATCTTGTTGTTCCTAGAGGAAGGAGCTGGAATGTTGAGTTGGTTAGGGAAGTGTTTAACCTAAGGGATCAAGAGTGTATTCTTAGAATCCATCTTAGTTTGGGGAGCAAAGCTGACAGATTTTTTTGGATTTATGAGGAGAGGAGGGGTGTACTCTGTAAAATCAACTGACAACAGGGTATTAAGGCTGGTTGTGGATACTGAAGGGGAAGACCGTTTGTTTTGGGCCAGATTTTGGAAATTGCAAATTTTAGGGAATGTTAACAATTTTATGTGGGCCGCCATGAGAAGAGTTATTCCAATGAAAGTGCGACTGATGGACAAGGTCGTTGGTGTCTCTGCTATTTGTGGACTTTGCGGGGTGAGTAATGAATCTACTTCCCATATTCTGCTTTCTTGTAAGCTTCTTGTTGATGTCTGGAACCTTGTGGGTGTTTATGGATTTGAATTTGGTTCAGAATGGATTTTCAACTAGTTTTTGAGTTTGATGAGGAGATTATCTGTGGAGGAGTTGTGTTGTGCTTGTATGATGTGTTGGGCTATTTGGAGGAATCAAAATGATGTAATGTGGAAGGGCAGAGGTAAGAATCCTACGATGGGGGTGTGTTCAGCCAGAAGATGGCTGTCGCACTGGAGGATGGCCCAGGAGGTGGCGACTGTTTGTGTTAGTGCAGCTGGTCAGGAAGATAGTAGTGGTGCGTCGGCGGGGGGGGGGGGGGGGGCGGCGGGGGTTGTGGGCTCCAGTCCCGGGTTTTATCAAGGACAACATGGACATTCCTTTTT
>CAODLS010338657.1:0-13677 GCA_948243855.1 Flueggea neowawraea
GATCAAGGAGAAAAAATCTGGAAAGTCTAAGAATAATAACGTAAAGCCGAAGGACCCTCAAGAAACTGGTGGTGGAGATGATGGCAATGTTGATACTGAAGATCAAAAGAACTTACTAGATAAGCTTGACGCTGCCAGTAAAAGTGATGGTGGTGGTGCCATCAATGATGAAGATGATCAAGATGCTGAAGGTGAGGAAGCTGGGGAAGAAAGTGGCAGTGCCCCAGGAAATGGTGGTGGTGGTGGAGGCAAAAAGAAGAAAAAGAAGAAGAAGAAGAAAACACAAAATGAGAATAATGAGAATCCGGGCGGGGCACCAGCAGATGCCGGGTCTCCGAAGGTGGCTGCAGCTGCTCCAGAGGCAGCTCCACCAATGCCAGCCATAAATCATAGCCCTCAACAACAACATGCATACCCTATTTATCCTCCACCAATATACTATCCACCTGCTCTATCATATGGAGTAAGCCATAGCATATCATACCCTACTGCTATTCCATCTTACTATGCACCTCCCTTGCATTCTGTGATTACTTCTCCACCAGAGAGATACCACCCACCGCCTCCTGACCCTGTCAAAACATTCGACGATGATTATGATCATGAAGAGGGTGGATGCTCTATAATGTAGTAGCCAACGTTTCAGGGTATAGCGCTTATACTAGTATGAATATGTATCTTCGGGAAAAGGGGATCAATTTCCAATATTTTATCACTAATTAGTGGAAATCAAGGTAGGCAGAAATAAAAAAAAAATATAGAATGTTTAAATGTGGTGGTTATGGAGGATCGTTACATATTTTTGTCTGTGTTTAGCTTTCTTTGCTGCTCTAAGTTTGCTTGAAGAGGTCGAAAAAAGACTTGTAATATTTTGTTATTTGAAGTTCAGGTTTTATGAAAATGGCCATTTTCTTTAATTTGTTTTTAGCGTAAAGAAGATTTTTGTCCAGGATATTCTCTCAACCTCTTCATGCAGAAGCATCGGTGCCGACTTTACTGATAGAGAAATGCGATGCAGAATGCAATAGCTTGAAAATGGCCTCATCTCTTCGATTATTGAAGAAGGCAAACTATGTATTTCTAAATTATATAAAATATATTAATTCCCTTCAACAAAAAAAAAAAGAAAAAAAAAAGCAAGTTCCACCAGTAAATGTCAAGAAAATTGGCATTTTTCTTTAAAGTAAACTTTTAGAAAGCAATCTGCTTTGTTATATGTCGCTTGCTTTTGATTCCTGCAATCGGTTGGCCTCAATTTTCTGTTCTAAAGTTAGTTTGTGTGGTGCCTTTTATCTTTTCTCTTCCTCTTTACTACTCTCCAATCTACTGGAAATTCGATTCAACTTGTAATTAGTAATTACCTTAACAATTTTCATAAACATGAAGAACACCTTTCGTTAATACAAATGTTATTAAGCCTAATTTAGTAGTATGTAGTAGATTAACATAAAGAATTTAAAGAAAGAGTAGCTTCCGTTGTATGTGATAACAACTTGAGAAGGAAGGTGCTTCAACGATAATCCATGAAGAAGATTGAATCTGAGTGGAAATAACTTTCTGAGGCCAAAAGAGAATGATCCCATCCTCTGGTTTGGCCTCTCTTTTATCCGTATCAGAATATTCACGATGGATTATACTTGGCTATCCCCCATTTCTTCACTCACTCGTTATTTCTTCTCAAAACAAGAGCTTGATGTTCTTCAATTCTCCCTCTATCTTCAACACTTCAAAAAAAAAAAGAATAGTCTTGGTAAGCGCAAAAGGAAAGATAATTGCACAACATCATTATTACCATCAATAAGGCCGGCGATTAGCTTTATATAAGTGTGTGATGGCTTTATTTCACGATAAACCTGACAAACTAATATTTCCATCAGCTTTCAGGTCGTTGAAACAAAGATATTGTAAAGATTAATTTGTTATGTGTGACTGTGAGTCCAAATGAACTAGGACGATAAGTGCTGGACTATTCATAACGAATGTAAAGATTTAGAGGAGAATATCTTACGCACTATGTTTATGTATGGTCCAAAAGGAAAATGAATCCACCAAAATTTTTTTTCCCTTCAATCTTTGTCGTAGCGATGAACTTGACATATTGCGTACAAATTTTTAGTGGCAATCTCTTGAGGTTTCTAGATATCATATAATTGGTTTGACTCATTGTTGCATATGAAATGTCGACACGAAACAATTCCACAACTCTGCAACTACATTCCATATATTTAACCGATTCCAATCTCGTAAGGGGACCATTTTATGCAATATCCATGTTATCTCTAACTACGAACTCATAATAGCAAATGCTGACCAAGCATTTTACTTGGATTTGAAACTCACCACAAACCTTTTGGCTTTGCTAGAACGAAAGTTGTTGATAATGATCGTTGAACAACATAATTTGTAACACCAACAATAGCCAAAAGCGACATTTGATCCTGAATTTACCTGAGCTTACTAAACAATGCTTAAATTGCCACCGAGTTGTTGTGTTTTCAGGTGGGTTTTAATTCAACAACGAATCGAACCCAAATGGGGGGCGCCGGTCATAACGTTGTTTCATGTCTCATTCAACCTATGCGAATAAAGGACCCCTCTCCTCAAAGGCACCGACCTACAATATCAGAAAGCTCACTTTGACTGAGCCATTGCCTGAACCAATTTGACCAAACCAGGCACCAGGGAATCAATTAACTGGACAATTAAAGATGAAAAAACTCCAAAATTTGCTCCTTTCGATTAGTTGTTCAATTATTTTGAATGCAAAAACTAGAATAGCCTAAGCAAATAGCTCATGGAATTGAATTCATGTATCTAACTTATGTATAGGGTTTTTACACAAATCCACCGTATTTTTTTTCTTCCAACAATACGATATAAACAAAAAAAATAAATATTAAAAAAATAGTATATACAACATAAATAAATCAAATATAAACTAAATATAAAAAAAAGAATGGGTCAGATCCACCGTGGTTCCTGAGATTTGACCATATCTCTCGTGCAATCCATCAATTTTTAAAACCCTCCGTTTCGATCCCTCGCTCTTAACTCCGTTTGTCTTTTTTAACAGAAAACACAAAAAAATGAAATTACCCTCCATTTTAAAATCAATTTACAATTAAAATGAAAAAACACAACCTCACCGATCATCACATCAACCACAACCACCATCACCACCACAGGCTAACCCAGTTGTAATCATCTTAGTCACCACCAAGTAACAACAAAAATTTTCCTCCACATCAACCAATCACCACAAAGTCAACACCATCGGGAGAAAAAAAGATAGATTTTTGTAAGAACAAATACTCAAATAATTTTCTCTTCTGACTAATGATTCAAGTCTCAAACCGATACTTCTAATTCAATCGGTAGCAATCAATTCCCATCAACGATTCAGTCATTCTAAAAAGTTGCCATAGGAACAAAATACATGATAAGAAAACAAGAAACAATTAATGGCTTAATAGCTCACCTTATCATATTAATTTGTAAAATCATAAGCTCAAAACATCTCAACAAAGGTATATTGCTCTGCATTATTCACTAACCAAAACTGGGATTCACTAATCCGGATATCATTAAAATGAAAACAACAAGAGACGTGAATAAAAATGGTAAATCTGGAGTGAAGAACAATGACAGATCTAACAATGGTAAATCTATTTGTCTCTCAGTCGTCGCATCCCTCTCTCTCTTTCTTCGACGAGAATGACAAACAACAATGGTAGATCTGGAGCGAAGAATAAGCGGTGGCAGATCTGAAGCGACGAACAACGGCCATTCACCTTCTCTCTCTTCGTCTCACTCAAATCATTGTCTCTCTCTCTCTCTTCGATAAACACGATCTGGAATCAACGAACATTGTGGAGATGCAACGGGATGGTGAGGGTGGAAGACGTTGGAGTGGCGGCATAGCGGCTTGGGTTTGGATGGAGTGGGGATGACGGCGGGTGGTTTAGGAAACCCTCTGAAGTTAGAGAGAGAGATCTGGAATTAGAGAGACAATAGAGAGATCTGGAGAGAGAGAGAGAGAGGAAAAGAGAGAGAAATGAGAATAAATTAAAAAGGATAAAATGGTCTTAAAAAATTATTTACTGATGGGATCATCTGCCACATCAGCAAATATGATGTGGCAAATAAGATAAATGGAGTTAAAAACGATGGATTAAAACAGAGGATTTTAAAAATTGAGGGATTGCACTAGAGATATAGTCAAATCTCAAGGACTGTGGTAGATTTGACAAAAAAAATCCTGCTTTTTACAAATTAATTGCAAGCATATTTTACCCTCGTGTATATATCCTTGTTGAGGGAGTGGCCGTGGGATTGGGTAATTAATAATCCACAAATGAATTGCTCAACCTGTCTATGTGTGCATGATTCTCATCAATGAATTTCTTCTTCATGATCAAAAAAACAAAAAGTGTATATCCTTGTTGGACTTACATAGACATGGAAACTTAACTTGAGCTTCACTTTAGCCCAGCTTATTATCTAAGCCCAATATTGACTTTGAAAACCCATTGTCTACGGCCTTTTAGGCTTTTGAATTTGTTTTAACAAATAATGGGGTTTTGTTTACTTTTACTACTCTTTGATAAATGATATATAATTAAATGGTTTCTTCTTATGTTTGTTCGTAAATGAGATAATTCTTTCTAATGTATTACTTAATTAACTTTTTCGTTCCTCAGGTATAGTGTAGTCTACACATGCATCCTTGTATCTTAAAAAAACCTAGTAGTTAGTCCTTGGGGTTAAATTCACTATACCGATGCGGCGATGCTAGAAAAATATTGAATAGACATATATACCCTCTTTTATTAACTCCTCATCTGATGCTCCTTTGTACCAACTATTTATCCGAACCCATCTTCCTATTTCTTAAAAAAAATATTCTCTTTCATAAAATGGATCAAATTCAACAAATCAGACTTACTTAATTATTACTTCTAGCTTACATCCAGTCATCTAAGTCTCACTCTTTCTTTCATCTTCAAATCCCATATCCTCCATTAGCCACCTCCTTGCTATGTAACTCAGTTCGTAAACTTGGGGTTGTGTTTGTTACGAACATAATTTAGTTTGACATGCTTTAAAATTTTTGTGTTATGTAAAACTTGAACTGCAACTTTCTTTTCAAAGTCTTGGAGTAATTTATGGAGATTTGCTTTACTTCTCACTTGATTACTCTTCTCAATCTTTATTTTATGTTGTTTTTATTTTGTTATATTAATAAAGATAACATGCTCGAGGTCAGTCTGGCTGAGTCAGGGCTTGTGCATGTTGGTTTTTTAAAATAATAATAATAATAATAATAAAGGCAACAAATTTCTAGTTTGCTTCCATGGATGTCCTTTTGTGTTTTGAACTTTAGGTTTTTTTCCTTCTTGGAGTTGAATCCAACAAAGGAGAGAAATGGATTCTTTCAATATTTTTATTTTATTTTTTTCAAGATTAATATCTTTTATTTTATTTGTCTCAAAATTATCTGAGAAGAAATTTTGTGAAACTAAAGAGGAAGGGTTTGATAGTGTTGAATTATTCAACCTTGAGAAACTAAACATAGATGATATGATGCTCTCACGACTTGTCTAGTTAGTTTCAAGTGATTGTGGTGATGATTTTTCCTTGTCTTTTTTCACCAGCAATTGTGGTGGCGATGGAGCAGAGATGAGGTGGATTTTGATTTCTGAAAGGTGGTCTTTCATGAAGAAGATGAAAGAAAGGGGTTGGGTTAGTTAGAAAGAAAAACACTAGGAGGAATGGGTAGGAATGACGGTCTTTTAGTCTTTTATAAACTTTCTTTTTAAGAAATTACGGAAAAACGATATTTTTAATAGAATACTAATGGAACAATAATGAAGGAATGAATTTGTTGGATTGGATTAAAATGATGGATTGCCTACTAGATTTTTCAAATTACAGGGATGCAATTGTAGGTTAAGCTATACCTCATAGACTAAACAGTTAATCGCCCAAATAATTAATATATTAAAATATCTGATATTCCAAATTCGTATACCCGAATAAATATTCTCAAATATATGCTAACGTTTAAGATTTGGTTGGATATGGTTGTTTTCAAGCCTCTCATGTCATCGTCCGATTGGTAAATAGAACAAAAGGCATATTGGATTTACACATGCTTATAAGGTGAATGAATAGTTGTGTATTTGGAATCAGGACTCTACTAAAGAAACTGATTCTGATTCCAAGGAGCAGGCACCTCCGCAACTTCGTCCCATTTGGACAGAAGAATAAAGCTTTCTTTGCATTTTTATTCGGATTCCATGTTTGGATTCTTGATAAAACCTACATTAAGCATCCTTTAAAAAAACTACAGTTAAACTAATCAACAAACTAGCAATAAACTTATAACCGAAGGTTGTAATGGAGTTGTATGGTTCATTTTTCCTTAATTTAAACTCTCATGTTCAAAATATGAATATGGAAAAACTTAAAAACTTGGTATATAAAACTTTATTATCCACAAATATATATCCTATATAGCCCAAGTCCTAATTATAATACTAGAAACTGAGTGATTTGATAAAAAAAAGTAATGCTAAATTATAATTTATTAATTTTAAAGTCGTTTTTAATATAAAGAGTCAAGAATTCAAACCTCACAATGACCATTTGTAAAAATTAATTTAAAAAATACTTAAAACTATGTATTAAAGGTTTTCTTTAGTTATGTTTAACAGGTTTGACTTTGATACTCATAGTCTTTAAAGTAAACCAACCCAAAAAAAAAAAGAAGAGTCACGAGTTAAAATATTATTAAAACATAATGGAAAAAAAAAGAAGAAAAAAAGAAGATCAATTCTCAAAGTAAAAAATAATTTGATATCATCATAACTTGGCCATTGTTTTGTACCTAATGTGTTTCAATAATAATCAAACATAACTAATGATGTCATATGTTTTCTTAAAACAAAAAAGGAAGCTCTTATCCGTTATAGGATGTTCGAAAAGTCATAGTTAGTCTTTATCACCGTATTCCTAACCACTAGGGCAAAGTGGAAAGGCTGAATTAGAAACTCTAAAGTCTGTTCTTGAAATAATGCTTAAATACATTTAAAAATGGCTCTCTTCCAAACCCAAATTTAGATCACCACAAATCTCAATAGACACTTCAACCATTCAACAGTTGAGAATCAGTTGATGGAGAATAATTTAAACTATACTAGTTAGGTTACAATATCAATCAACAATAAACTGTTGATCCTATCTGTAATCCACAATACAAAAGATGAGGAATCTTAGCATAGTGCAACAAGACATGAAATGACACCATTAACTTTCCCTTTTTAATTTTTCTATAAATAGCACTACATGTTCTCTCTCGCTTCTGATATCTAATCTACCAATTCATCACCATGAAGCCTCACAGCCTCTCCAACGACAGTTCTCTAACCCATGAGTCCAAGAGAACCATTGGAAAGAAGCTCGAGGTGGCTTGTGATGGTGCTCCAACGGTTGCCATGGCTAAGAATGGCGTGTGGAAGCCGAACCATCTTCTAATTTCCAAAGAAATTGGAAGACGAAGCCATGGCATGGATCAAGACCCCATTAGGACTCTTATGTTCTTAGGGTCTTGGTGCCTCCATTGAACTCTCTCTTTGTTTCTTGAATTGAACTTCCCAAGTTGGATCCGAAATTAATGGGCATGCTTAATTAATGTCCAGGATGACTGGTATGTCAATAGAATATGTACATTAATGGTTGATAAGCAAGTATGAAGAGCCTGTAGATGTATCAGTCTAAAAAAAGAACTACGTATTAATTTCCTTTTGAAACTATGTATTGTTCCATGCAATCCACGTAAAGAAATATGGCTTTTGTATGTAGGAAACATAGTGGATTGTGATTGATAAAAATCAAAATTGATAAATGTTGGTTTCAAATTTGTAATAATCTGCAAATTAAGTGGCTCATATATTTATTAGAGCTTTTTTGTGTGGGACTATCCACTATATTTTATTTTACTTTGTATCCAGACAGATTGACTTAATAATGTAATTATCCATTTTAAAAATATCACCACTAATAAATATGTGCAATTCATAGTGGATTTTGTACAATTTATCTTCAATTATTTTCTCAAAATTTTCCTGACAAAATCCTCCGACTTGCCCAAATTTTGTATATAAATACATTTTTCGCAAGATACTTATCTATATATTAATATAAAACAGAATATATGAGCTTAAAAGTTGACATATATATTTATATAGTTTCAATAAATGACATTTGACATATTATTAACATGACACATGTTATTCAATAATTATTTCATTGTTACTATATAAATTAGTTAAATACCATAAATTTTTAATACGAACATATTTATTATGTTATTTATAGAAATTAAAATTTATAAATAGACTATTTATTAAAAATTTATGAATTAAATATTATAAACTATAATTTTATATTTTTTTAATTCAAATTATTTATATGTTAAAATAAAGAATATTTATATATTTTAATGTAATATAAATTTTAAAATAAAAATTGAAAATAATATATCAAAACATTGAAATGACCAAATAATATCCATCAAATTGTTTGATTGATCAAATAATTTTTTTAAAAAAATAAATGGGCACTAAAAAAATAAAAAAATAAAAAATATTAAATTTATCTGAAAATTCTACAAGCAGAGAACCCGACTATGACCAATATTATTGAAAAATTAGATTTTCAATCAATAAGATGAATAAAATATACAAGAGATCTTAATGATTGGGTAAGCAATTATAGAGAAATAAATAAAAATATGCGGTTAAAGTTAATATCTATATAAATTCAAAATCAAATTGATTGTGTTAGTAAGTATATTTTGATTAACATTGTCAAAAATTTAATCAAAGATTAATATAAGGTTTAGATTTATGAAAGATTAATTGTTTGCTTTGTTGATATATTCAAATAATCACCTTTTTTGTAATATAAATTTTTATTGATTATACAATAAATGATTAATTTATTTCGTACATTTTGATCATTTTTCTTGACATATCATATTAATTAAATTATTTAAAATTTTGAGTATATTATAAACCCTCAATTTCTTATTAAAAATATTAAAAGAATTTTATACAAGATATTAAAATGACAATTTTTATAAAAAAATGCATTAAACTATTTTCAGTCATATTAGTCTTAATCTACTTTAACCTATTTATTTATGGTTAAATGCATGTGGCGATATTCAAAAGTAAAGTTAGATGGAATACTCTCATTTGTGACAAAAAATACAATTCATATAATTCTATAAAAAAATTGTATATAATTTTTTTTTTAAATATATTTTAAAATAAAAAAAAATAAATTATTAAAAATAATTTTATTTTAATTAATAATATAATTTATTTTCTTAAAATTTCTGCTGCAAGTTTTTTGCTAGTTATAATGTAATTGGTTAAATAATTATGATAACTAAAAATGAGTTCATTGATCATTTATATCCATACGACATGCGGCAGAATATAACCAGCAAAATATCGTCCAGTGAATAAGATTAGTCGTTCTAGAAGTGCGTCAGCGTGACGACTGGGGAGGATAGTTTTGAGAGTTGAAATTATCTTATGCTGTCCACTATCCTACCCTACACTTCACAGTCCAAAGTGCGATTCCCAATCCATTTAGCTCCGAACAAAAACCGCTTTCTCAACCGTCAATGGCGTCACCGTCAGATCACAGAGCCACAATAATTGACGGCAAGGCCATAGCTCAAACCATAAGATCCGAAATCGCAGATGAAGTCCGTCAACTCTCTGGAAATACGGCAAGGTCTGTTGCCTCCGCTTCCCTCTTTCTCTGCATAATAATTCTAATGTACGAAATTGATTAATCTTTTCGATTTAGATAGGTTCCTGGACTAGCCGTTGTGATTGTAGGAAACAGAAAAGATTCGCAAAGCTACGTGAGCATGAAAAGGAAGGCTTGCGCTGAGGTTGGAATCAAGTCCTTCGATTTAGACCTTCCGGAGCAGGCCTCTGAATCTGAACTCATCTGCAAGGTCCACGAGTTAAACGCCAATCCCTATGTTGACGGTCAGTTCGGTTTGGTTTGGTTTTGATTTCATATGAATTGATGATTCAATGACCTGATTTTTATAGTTGTGATATTTGTGTAAGGAATATTGGTTCAGTTGCCGTTGCCTAAACATATAAATGAAGAGAAAGTGTTGAGTGAAATAAGTTTGGTAAAAGATGTGGATGGATTTCATCCTCTTAACATTGGAAAGCTTGCTATGAAAGGCAGAGACCCTCTTTCCTTCCCTGCACTCCCAAGGCAGGCACTTTTTTTTTCAAGTTTTTTCCTTCTTTTTTTGTATGCAGTTTACATGTTTAATTGTTGTGCATTTTGAAGTAACAGGCAATGCCTATTGTTTGTTGCTATGCAGGGTTGTCTTGAGCTTCTATCACGAAGTGGTATAAGCATAAAGGGGAAGAGGGTGGTTGTTATGGGTCGTAGTAATATAGTTGGATTACCCGTTTCTCTTCTGCTTTTGAAAGCAGATGCCACTGTTACCATTGTCCATTCTCGTTCTACTGACCCTGAAAGTGTTATTCGGGAAGTCGACATAATTATCGCTGCAGCTGGGCAACCAATGATGGTAATGTCTGTTTTGCATTATTATTCATGTGTATGGTACAAGAATTCACCTGCCTAACACAAATGATATGATCTTGGTTGTTGAGTATTGCTTGTCACATGTAAGTTTCTGTTCTCACTTTGTAGATCAAAGGGAGCTGGATTAAGCCTGTTGCTGCAGTTATAGATGTTGGAACAAATGCTATTAATGACCCAAGTAAGAAGTCAGGCTATAGGCTAGTGGGCGATGTAGATTACAAGGAGGCATGCAAGGTAGCTGGATGGATCACCCCTGTTCCAGGTGGTGTTGGTCCAATGAGTGTTGCCATGCTACTCAAGAACACGTTGGATGGAGCAAAACGGGCAATTGAGCAATAACAATGACTAGCATTCTTTTTACGTGCAATTTTATAAGTCAAAGAAGTTGTCCTTGTCCGTTTCAAATTTAGTTCATCTTCATGCCACATTTCAGTTTACGAAACTTGGTCATTTATGTTCAGCAGGTATACCCTATTTAATAAATCATAATGTTGCTGAATTCACTTTCCTTGAAGGGCAACATTTGCATTGATGCAAAATGTTGGATGTGTCTTTTGACTTTTGAGGTATAGCATTAGGAGATTGATAAATTACGATGGTTCTATGGCGATTGGCGAGAACGTTGCTGATACGGGCTTTGCTTTCCTTGCATGAGGCTGTGTGTTGTTTTGCCAACAAATGTGATATGTTGCAGTTGCGAAGCTTTGTTTGTAGGCTTGCTGCAAATTGTGATCTAACCCAGATTCTTGCAAACTCGTAGACAGTTACTGTTGCCTACAGTATCAGCACAGATGACCCTTCTGTTGCTGCACCTTAATTGTAAAAATTAAAAATAATAATCAATTAGTTCAATGGTTAATATGCTGGCTTAATTTTTGAGCAGATAATCCACTCTTTGTAAAAAAAAAAGAAGAAAAACTCACTAAAATATATTGTATGAATTCCATAATAGTGAAAGTTAAGCATTTATAACCACCGATCAGTCGAAGGAAAAGTATTTATAACTAGCAAATGGTTGACAAAGTGGTTAAGATGCTGATTCTATAAATACTATTTATCAAGAGGTTAAATGTTCAAATTTTAAAAAAGACACTTATTTAGAATAAAAGAAAGTATTAATGTTCTAATTTTCAAAGTGCTACCCATACTAATTATTCTTTGTAAAAAAAAAAAGAGTAAAGTATTTATAAGATCTTGCTAAAACAATAGTTAATTTTCAAAGAGCTCGTTTGACAAATATAGTATTTAACATTTAATATATTTAATATCTACTTTAGAAAATATATATTTTTTTAATTTTTTTACTATACAATTATTATCAATAATTATAAAAAAACTACACAAAATATGTAAAATGTTACCCCTTCCAAACTAAAGGAATATAGTATCGGTTTAACAGATAAACAATATATAATAGTAGGTTTGAGTTATGTATCTCATTCCAGCTGAGGCACAATCCAACTAGCAGCGGAAGACATCGAGGTCAAGATCGGTTCTATATTGGTCTCGCGAGCAAACCACGGTCGGGTTGGCGAACGAGAGTGCTCGTCTGTTTCGCAGCCTAGATGTCATGCAGATTGGGACCATCAATGGACGAAGAACAAGTGAAACAAGAGGTGCAACATGAAGGAAGAAAATTTCTCTTCTTCCTTTCCTCCCTCTCTCTCACGTTTTTTATGGGTATGGAAAGCATGGATGAACTCATTCATTCACCATCCATTTATAAGCCTTCATAATGGGCTTAATGAGCCCATTGGGCTTAGTACATGGCACTTTTGGGCCCATCTCAATTAGATTTGCCAGTTGGTCTTGGTCAATTGTTTTGGTTCATACATTGATCGATCGTGTTCGGTTCACCCGTCATGGACGAACCGCTTTTTTCAACATCTCTCACTCACACATAACGGAATGGTACATCATCATGTAACATGGTTAGTACTCACATAACCATGCTCGATTATTTTGTCATACAGACAAATAGACTGCACGACCAGTATACGATAAGAGCATAATTGCTATACACCTGTAAGGGATATATAAAAACTCCTTACTCAATCATGCCAGAAGGCGTTTTTTGCAGAATAGCTTCATTATGTCATAGTATATGCAACAACAACACAATCTGTTAGAACGTATGTCTTTCCCTTAGTTCGAAAGCAGCACATAATCGCTGCTTTCGAACTTCTCGATCTCACGAAAACTTTACTCATAGTTCACACATCATATGACATACCACATGAGAGCTAGCTAAGCAAACTTATGAGACTACAACAAATGCGTCTAGAAACGAACTTCCCCTCTTATATTAGACAATCCACATAGCCAAGTTTACTTGTCCAGCTTGTAACGCTTGGTCGAATCAATCATGACCATTAACAACAAGCTAAAGTAGCCAAACTCAACTACACGTCTTGAATGTTTTAAGGGTTCTAAGGGTAGGTATTATCGAGAACCACATGTTGACGGCATGGTCTCACACTAGAAAAAGTAAGATCGTTTTCAATCTTTTCCATTCCTATGGTCATGTATATAGTACACATAGTATGATCATGTGTTGTGGTGTTCTTTCCTTCCCTTGGAGGAGCGCATGTTTATACAACATTGTCAATACCACACAGAAGCTTCGGTTACTATACATTTCGTCATCTAACCTTAATCCACACCTTAACAGGATTACTTATGGTTTTAAGACAGAATATGCTAAAAGTCACTCAATTTTATCTTTTGATCATTTAATGATCGTCATAGAAATTCATCCTATGGCGTACGTCTTTTTCGTACGACTTTTTCTTGCTCTTTTACAATGAACTCACAACTGTAAAATGCAAGACGACCTTTTGATTATGAATGCGCTCTAAGTCTCTTTCTACATTCAAAACCAGCATCATCTTAATTCTTTCTCCAACGAACTAGGAAAACTAAGGTAAACACTCATGTGAGTGGGTTACTTCTCTCTCCAACATGCTTGCTCACTTAACGATACTACAAATGTCAACTCTCAACGTTTATGCTCGTGTATTG
>CAODLS010338973.1:0-15201 GCA_948243855.1 Flueggea neowawraea
TGCGATCAAACTCAAATCACCTGGTTTGCTTCTTCTTCAAACTCTCCTCAATTATTTCATTATAATGAAGCTAATTGTAGATCTGGATTAGCTAAAATGGTAGCTATTGATCATTTATCTTTTAGTTTTAGTGAAAAATTAGGCTTCCATCACTCATTTGAGAGAAGCTTATTTCTTTCCTTTTATCTTCTTTTTCTTTGTTTAGAAATTATGTTTAGGTTTTATTTTTATTGCTCTTTGATTGTCATTTCCATTATCTATTGGGATCAATCGAGTTTTAAAGTTCAAACCCATTTTCATTCATTTGGCAACTTCATCCTTGGTTTTATCTCAAAAGCTCTAATGTTTCCTTATTATCAAGTTTTGTGTGTTTAATTTCTTGCTTGCTTTTATTTCTGAAATCTCAAAAACAAACAACAATTGGATGCTTTTATTTGCTTTTGTATTTTTTATTTCTCGACCACAATTAACACATTCCCTTAGATTTGATAACTCTAGGGATACTCCCTATGTAAAATTACGATGATCCTTGTGCACTTGCAAGGCATCATTACTCCTCTCTTATAGGTGGAAGCAAACCGTTTACACCACTTATTTTTGCGGGCTTAATAAGTAAATCGTTTCACCTTGTTTTAAAGATAAAACAGGCAAACAAAACTACTAGTTTTTGCAGGCTCAACTAGAAAACCGTATCCACTTGTTTTCAAGAAAAAACAAGCAAACTAAACTTCTAGTTTTTGCGGAATCAACTAGCAAACCGAACTACTAGTTTTCTAAGGTTCACTAGCAACCACTCTTATTTTTCTAAGGCATAACAAAAAAAACCTATCTACCCCAAGCAAACAACCTTACTTGATACAAAATCAACCCAAAAGTATAGCAGATTTAAGTTCACACTAACCCAAAAATGTGATAGCAACTAAATGGCTCAAATGGGTTAGAAAGGTGAAAATGAGAGATAAAATAAATAGTAAGTCTTGGCAAATGTATCTCTCTTTTCTCTTATGTTCTGGGATGTCTATTTATAGCCACATATAAAAATATAGCAATTGGAGCCTCAAAGTAGCTGTTATGAAACAAACAAAAATTTTGCTCAATAATAACGTCACCCTTTACTGCATGCGTAGCAACCATTTATGTGCATAGTGCCTTGTTCCAACCAAGTTCTTCATGTGTTGATAGTCATTCTATGTACATTGCAAGAACTCTAGTGGTCTCGGTTTTGCATGGATCAACATCTACGTGCTTAGCTTTCTTTCTACGAGCATAGACTTATGCTCTACGTGCATTATACCACATTTTGCGTGCATTAATCTAAATTCTAAAATATGCATTTTTCACCCAGTGGCTTTCTACGTGCGTAGCTCCTCCTTCTACTTGCGTTGTCGGATATTCAAGATTGAACCTTTTATTCTTTATATGAATTGTGTCAAAGAATATTCAAATTTGAATTCCCAATGAGCATCTTAATTTTGATAGTATTCTGGAGTCTCTTCTATATGCGTAGTGCCCTCTACTACATGCGTAGAATATCTCTTTAAATATTACACTTTTTCTCATCTACACGCCTTGTTGCATCCTTCTAAAACTTTGATATCTCAAATACTCAACTAGTCAAATCACTTGCTTGACTATGTGCGTAACATATCTTCTGCGTGTGTAGATCAATATCTGACACTTTATGCTTTCTGGATCAACACTTTTACATGCACTACATAGCCTTCTATACGCATTGCTCTTGTCCTACGTGCTTAGATTACATAGTAAATGCTTTATGGCCAGATATCAGTAGGTCTGGTCCCTTGCACCTCTTTCATAGATGCTTTGTATTCATCATCATCAAATCCGAAGTCAACACAAGAATGATGATTAAGAAAATCACATTTTATTGTTAAAAGGCATTTTAGAAAAAAAAAATTATCCACTAAAATCAAACAACAACCACACAATAAAAAAAGGAGATTTAGTGAATTTAGGACATTGAATGAAGAATTATAATTATGATGTATTTTGATTATAATGAACCATATTTTTTTATTATTTATTGTAATCATATTGTATTTTGAGTACAATTATGTATTCAGATACTTCTACTTATAATGTATTTAAAATTTAGCTTATACAATGTGCTTGAATTTCACTTTTTATTTTTGATGAATACAAAGAAAGTCTAGTTCTTTTTTTGAAAATTACAAAACAACAAGAACTAACTGCATCCAATTGTAATCGAATTAAACTACAGAGTGCAATTTGGTGTGTTTTATAGGTAAGTTGTAGATAAGAAATCCTCCAATTGCACATTTAGGGTTTCGATAGATTTAAAGCCTCAAATCCATCCCAACCTAACCTTGTAAAACCCATAATTTAAATTAGTAAGAGAATAATTATGGGATTAATTATTACGAGGCTTTCATTGTATATAATTATTGAGAAATAGTGAGGCTTTTTTTGTTTGCCTTACAAAAACCAGGAATTGGGGTTTTCCTAGTTTTGTTTTGAGAAAACTAGTGTATGCAAATGTTCATTTCACTTTTGGAAAACAAGAGGTTTTGTAAATAGTTTTCCTTTACTTAACAGTTAGGCATACAGTGAATTTGATATTCTCAAGCTAGACCTAAGAAATGGACGTAAGTTAAAGAGAATCAAACCGTTACAAATCAATGACTTGATCTCTCTAACTTTAATACTTTTATTTATTTGTATTCTCTTTATCTGTTGGGTGTTCAAATTTCATTTGTTCTTTAAAATTTATATTTGTGAAAAGTTTTTAAGAAATCCAAATTACCCCTGTTGAATTGGTATTGGGATTAACAATATCATTTAATATATCATTATTGAAAGTGATGGTTAGTCTTTTGATTGGAAATGTTGTTTCATCTTTCTATTGGAAGTTGTCACTTTTATAAAGGCTCATTTAGTGCAGGTTCCAAAGATTGCCAAGATATGTTGTTCCATCATAACAATCACAACATTTGACAATTAATTAAGTTACTTTCATGAATTGAACACCATTCATCTATGAATGCATTTCTGTGGTAGCCATAGGAGTCAATGATATCGTATGTCCATTAGTTTGCATTCAATCATTGTTTGTTGATGACATTAATTTAAGCTTTAGGAAAATATTCAATTTTAACCCAATGGTTGCCATCTTAGGATAGTGTTGATTCTAACAAAAAGTTAGTCTCTATCGTAGAGCACCAATACAATATTGGACTACTTTTTGCTCCATCATTACAAAATTCAACCATTTTAGTTCATTGTATTAACGATCTTGATGTGTAGTTTCCTATATTTAACCACGTGTAAATGTGACATTGGTAAATAAACAAAAGTTACCCATTTTTATTATAGCAAAGTGTCACATGTCAGAATCTTGGCACAGGGACACTCCCCGTGCAATACCGCATGCCTCCCACATACCTGAAGTTAAGTCTTGATCAATCTTCGATGCTCACTATTTTCGCCCTCCCTTGGGCTCATCAAGAGAGCGGGGACAACTTCCAACCAGTGTGGTGCCTAAATGGCACACCCATCTGTCTTAGAACTTCGAGATAGACGCATCACTTACGACACAAACTCACTATATTGCGTTGCCCTGCAACCTACGGTTTAGCTCACCAGTAAGCATCTCGTACATCCATGTCACAACAAACGGCTCGTGACATTCTCCCCAACTCAATTCATGCACATCCTTGTGCATGTGGCAGAACTCTTGACCCTTCCTTCAAATATTAGCCCAAGATTCGTGCGTAACCACCCTGCATACTCATCTTCCTCATCTCCAAGGAGAGACCCACTTGCGAACACCCCTATCGAGCTTAAGGTGCGAACATTGCGTGAGCTCGTTCTTGGCTCATTCAGACTCTCCAATGTGGGCATGAGTGCTTGGTGAAGTATCACTACAGCTTTCATTCTACTTGTCCTCGCCATGTAGAGGACCCACTTGCAAACACCTCCCAGGTGGTCAAGGGAGCAAGCATTGCGTGAGCTCCTCTGCAGTGAACAAACAATGTAGTGTGCACACGTCTTAGCTCTTATACCAATTTTCACAGGGTCAGAGTCTTGGCACATGAACACTCTCTGTGCGGCACCCGAGCCTTCCGCATACCTGACGTTAAGCCTTGATCGATCTTCGATGCTTGTTGGTTTCACCCTCTTTTGGGCTTATTAAAGAAGTAGGGATAGCTCCCAACTAGTGTGGTGCCTAGATAGCACACCCATCCATCTTAATACTTCGAGACAAACGCATCACTTACGGCACGTACTCATCGTATTGAACTGCTCTGCAACCCACAATTTAGCTCACCAATAAGCATCTCGGACATCTTGCGTGTCACGACAAATAGCTCATGACAAAAGGCTATGATTAAGACAAATTTTATGTTAAGGTTAAAGGTTTTCCTATGTTAGTAAATGAGTACTAGAGTTATAAAGTAACACATTAAATTCATTAAAATAACATGGTTTATATGCATAATCTTATAGCAAAAAAAATGAAAATAAAAACTAACTTAATCACTGAGCCTAATGTGACTACTACTTGGAAAATGCTAACATGTTCTTAATACATGGGTGAGGTGGCCACTATTTTACGAACTTAAACATGGCCACATTTAACATAAATTTAGGAACGAAAACGTAACTGCAGTAACTTCATGGGCATTAATTAATACTCCTTCTTGCCTTTGATAGTTGTGGAAGTCGGAATAAATCCTCCTCTTAGGATTGATCTTCTATAATATTGGCTTTGACATATTGTTTTGTGGTTTGCAAGATTTTTTATGTGTCTCATTTGGCCTCATTTTTTGCATTGAATATTTGGGCCCACCTACATTTCTTCAATGGATGTTTGGTCTTCTTATAATATGGACATATTGGGTATTTTCCAATATTGCTATTATTTATTGATTTGGATTGATGAGCTCCCTCCATAATACCTTCTTCTATTATAATTCTTCTTTGTTTGGTAGCGCATTCACTAGATCTTTTGAGGATATGATTGGGAAATCTTTTGATTCTTCTAATGAAGAAATTTTAGACTCATATTTTTCAAACAAAGTCATAAGAATTTTTTACACAACACTTTCATTAGAAAACTCCTTATCCATTAGCTTTTCCTTGTTTACTACGCCCAAAAGTATTCTTTGATTGTTTTAGACTCCATTTTTAGCATTTCAAACTCTTTAATCAAGTTGAGTTTTTGCATGTTTTTTGTTCTTTCATTGCCTAGATATTCCTTTTTGAGGTAGTCCTATATAGCCTTTGTTGACTCCAAATTCATGATCCGTGTAATTATATTGCTTGAAACAATATAGAATAAATATGCTTTTTCTTTAGACTTTCTAGTTTCTCTCTCTTTATGGTTCTTTAGCTAAACCATCATTGGATTTGCCAGTAACGACAAATGTCATGGTCTTCCTTTGTAGCTTCCCAAAGATTGTAAGTTTCAAGATAGACAATCATTTTAATAGACCATGCTTGATAGTTTTTACCAACAACTAATGATGGTGGCATAGATAATGTCTTATCCGACTTTATTTAATAAACTCGTATATATGGTCATGTGGTTATGTTGTTGTGGTGTTTATGGTATATATTTTGTTTTAGAGGTTATGTGATGGGTTTATTTTATTATAAGGTTATAGGTCTTTTGAGGAAACGGGCTCTGACACCACTTTGTTTGAGTTTTTGTATACGAGAAGTTATAAAAGCACGAAATTGTATTTCATTCATTGAGAAAGCATGACTTAAATATATAAAATCCTACCATAAAAATAAAAAGACATGGGATTAACTGCTAAACATAAGTCACAATTTTAGATTGTAGCATAACATGGACATTAACAATATGGAATATAGCATGAGCGTGGAATATGAGCCACTACTCAAACGTGACCATTTTCTTGAATAAAAAACATAATTTGTTTGATCGGGTCTATCGCAAGTGCACAATAGTCGATGTCGTAATAAAACCCTTAGAATACTCCTTGGATGTTGAATCCACAGGGAATGTGCACTAGTTAATTATTGATAAAATAAAGGAAAGTAATAAAAACAAAGAATTTGAGTTATAAAGTTGATTTTAAAGACACAAAATGAAATAACAAGGTAAACAACGGTGTTTGGATTATTGAGATGCAAGCAAAGACTCTTTTTAACTAAATCAATGAAATGTGATTTTTGGGATTGAGTGTTCTCTCACTATTCTTGCTTGCTTAAAAACTCTATCGAGTTCATTTAAGCTATGTCTACATTTCGGCCTCACCTAACTAAATTAAACTCATTAAGCCATTAGAGACTTTCATCAAACACTTTACCTACTTAGAATATCTCTATCCTAAATCAGGTAAGTTTAATGCTTTTAAACCTCATCTAGCATTCATCTCTCGATCAATCAACTAGATTTATCAAAACCATCAGCATAGTGATCAAGTACAATAATAGTCATTCAAAACAAGTCATTAAATTAAATCCAAGGCAATCTTCAAAATATAAAGCACAACTAAGAAAAACTTCAAATCTATAATATAAAGCACAAAATCAATAATAAAAATAGCAAGTATTCATCAAAATTTACAACTCAATATCCGAACTAAAACTCTACACTACTATTGTTTAAAGAAAATAAAAAAAAAATAAACACTAACCTTAAAGGAAAAACAACAACGCAAAAAATGAAATGAGAAATGAAAAACAAAAGATGAGAGGGATTCCTTTCCAAGACTATAGATCTCTTTAAGAAAATCCTTTCTTTCTCTTGGCTCCTATTCTCTTCTCTCTTTTGTGAAGTGTGGTTGTCCAAAAGATCCATAAAATGGTGTGAAAGAGGTGTATTTATATCTCTCTTGATCCCCTACAAACCCTAGAAAATGCCCTTGACATGTGCCTTGGCCCCCACTGTTATGTCCTTAGCCGCCACTTTCTCTCTCCTTCTTCAGGGAGGCCACGGTTGTGGCCTCCAGGGACCATGACTGTGGCCCTTCTAGACCTTAAAGCTTAGCTGTGGCATTTGTGCCATGGTCGTAGAGGTGGAATTGCATGATCGTAGCCTTTGGCCACTATTTGTACACGTTGTGGCCACAGTCATGGCCTCCAAAGCCATGATCGTGGACCTTCTTTATCGGTCCAATCTTGTGTCATTTTGTGAGCCATTGGAGAACATGGTTATGGCTATACCATAGCCTAGGGTGTGGTAACAAAATTCACTCCATTTGAGCATATTTTTCCTCTATTTCTTTCCTTCATTTTAGCTCATTTGAGAACTCCTTTTGTAATATCCCATTGATTTCGATTGGATCCTTATAGTTTTTCGTTTGATTTTGTGGTGTTTTGAGGTGTATAGAGATGATTTGTACACCGTTCTATCATATTTTGAGTGTATGGTTAGTCCCGGGAATGACAAGCATTATAGTTTCAAGTTGGAAATGCTTTAAAAGTGGGAGTTTGACGTAAAACAAGCTGGAAGCATACTACGTGCATTGTAGGGCTCTTACATGCGTTGATCATCATCTGGATTTGAACCTTGAGAAAGGGAAGCCATCTACGCATGTTGTATATTGTGCTACACACGTAGAATGGGTTCTATGCATGTAGAATGGGTACTACGCACATAGAAGTGCCTTTTTTGGGCGATTTTAAATGAAATACAATGCTTTGACATTATGGGTCTATAAATACCCTCATTCGACCTTTCTTCGGTCATAACTCATCTCTACCACCAAAATCACTTTCAAATTGATTTCTCTTAATCTCCCATTGCTTCTGCTTCAATTCTTGAGGTAAGAAATGCTCATTAATCTCTTCTTTCTTCATTTTTGTTCATGAATTGTCTGTTTAGGGTTTGTCGTCAAATTTGATGATTGGTTCGAATTTCCTTTTTTTTTTTGATAGAATGGGATTTGATTATCATTAGGTTATGGATGTTTGAACTCAGAATCATAGAATTTTAACTTTGGTTTTGGAGTTTTGGTGTTTAGACGAAATGGGTCCGTTTGGAGCTAGGGTTTCGAATTTTGATGATGTTCTTGTTAAATTTAGAGTTGTTTCTAATATATCTTGATAGATTGGAGTTAGAAATACATGAATCATGCTTGGATTTTGCAAATTTTACGAGTTGTGTAAATGGGTTAGGGTTTGAGAGAATTTTCAAAGATCTTTTTGATGAATTTGAGTTGTTTTTGGTAAACCAATTGTAGATTCATGTTCCTGAGGTTGAGATTTACCAGTGTGGGTGTTTAGATTTGATTTTTATCGGTTGAACCAAAAGTTGGACCGGTTGTGTAATTTGCCATTTAGGACCAAATATGATATTTGCATTTAGGGGTCAAAATATAATTTTACATATATTTAGAGATTAATCTGAATACTTGGATATTTTGAGGTCTTAATAATAATTTTAGATTTTTGGATCAATTTATAAATTTGTATATTTTGAGGACTGATTAGTAATTTTTCAAAGTCCGGGGACCAAAGTGTAATATTACACCGAAGTGTAATTTCTGATCTATTATATTAGATTTTGCCTAAAAATAAATTTTTGGGTATTGTTTGAGCATTCGAGTTTGTATATGCATGTGCACGCATTTTGGTATATCCACAGTATTAGCATTCCACTTTGATTTGTTTTTGATGTACGCTTGTTTTTTATATACTTTGTTTTCGATATCTTTGTTTCAACTTCGTATTTCTGCCAGCACGACCAGCCACCGACTAATGGCTTTTGATTAGATTGTCAACTTGGACATCCAAATGAATGAATGACAGTTTCAAACACATAAGTTGTGTCTTAAAATTCTTATTGTTTTTATTGTGCTAGATATACTTTTGAAATTGGACTAATTTAAGGATTGACTAATTTAATAACATAATTATGTGATTTAACAATCAGTACTCAATTTTTGAATTATATATGTATAATCTCTCTATTTTTAATTATGATTTGTATGTATGTGCTTTTGTAATATATTAGTATGGTTTTTGTTTTTTTTTTATATGGGAAGCCTAACTATAGGGTACATAGTTTTTGGTATACCAATGCTTTGTTAAGGTACTAGTTACTAGGGTAATGTAGTAACTGTATGTCCAGCCAGACATATGTTTTTTATTGGATATTGGCGCAAACCACATCATCTTGGTTATTAGTGCTATACACATAATATTGTTTTTGGTCCCATATTATATATACTCTGACTCTGTTTTTTATACTAATACTACGATGCATGTGTGCATGTTGCTTGATTTGATTGTGAACATTTTTTAAATGGTTTTTGAAATGCTATTATGTATATAGTGTGTATATATGTATATATATGTATCCTCATTTATGCCTGCATGTGGTATTTTTAAACTATTATCAAAACAGGCTTTGTGATGCACGTAGGAGGCGATCTGGAGTGTTATTCCTCACTGAAATTTCTCACCCCTTTTAATATTTTCCAGGTGCACAAATTTTGACTTAGGCAACTACACAACATTTTGGACATCAGTGAGGCATTCTTTAGTTAGTGATGCCCCTTTTTCCCGGGCTCCTTTTGTTTTTGATATTAGAGCTTAACATCGAGATGTTGTAGGGTTATTGAGTTGCCATGTTTTTTGTATTTTAACATATGTTACTGATCTATATATATTTATACATTTTTGATATATAGTAAACCCGTTTTATTATATATGTTTGGATGAAAAACGTTTTAATAAACATTTTGATAAAAGAATAAATTGGGTAGAACTTTTGATTCTCTAATGCTTGTGCGAGATGGGTCGGGCTCGCTTAGACAGTTCACCCCGCACGCCGATCATAGTTTGGAAATGGGTCGTGAAACCTTTTTCATGCCACTTTTTCATGCCTCTGTTTCATCACTTTTCATTCTCATTCCATGCATTTTCATTCACCCTACACAAAACACGAAAAAAGTATAAATTTATGGATAATTAAGTACGCTTAAGCCCAAAATATCATCTATTTACGCTTGAATAACCGTGTAAATTTATCATACATCAGTGATCATAGGTATATTGACAACTTCAAAGGCATGTTGTCAAAACTCCTCCTTTCCTTTGATGTTTGTGTAGCATTGTCGTTGTCGTCATCGTCAAGTACTTTGTATTGTTGTCATAGTTGTTGTTGTCAACTTTGTGTTATTGGCGTTGCATCGTCCTGACTTTGTGTTGCTGTTATGGTCATCGTTGCTAACTTTGTGTTGTTATTATGGTTGTCATAGTTATCATTATGGTTATAATCATGGTCATGACGTGGTTACAGTTATGGTCATTGTGGTTATTGTATCTAGTCTTACTCTAATTAAAGAGGATAAATATTTTTCATATTAAAAAAAGGGTTCATACATTTTTCCTTTTTTTTTGTTCATGATGATGGGTATAAATTATACTCTCAAACTCCTTAAGAATAAAGCAGTTTTGATACCACTTTTTTGGTATTGAGTATGAGATTTATAAAGTGGCACATCAAATTAATGAAAATAATATGGTTTATATACATAATCTTACAGTAGAAAACTAAAAACTAACTTAGCCACTAAAGCTAACGTGACCACTACTTACAAAATAAGGTTAAATCTTTTGTCATCCCTAAGTATCATGCAATCTCCTCTGCGGTCTCTAAGTTTTAAAAAGTTCCTCTATGATCCCTAGCAGAGATCGCAGAGGAGTTTTTAGGGACCGCAGAGGAACCTTTTCAAAAACTATAAATGAACTTTCAAAGGCTTCAAGGAGTGTAAAGGCATTTTTTTAAAAACTCATGAACCGGAGAACAGATTAAACTATAACTCAAGGACGTCATATAAGTTAACTATAGAAAATACTAGCATGTTCCTAATGCGTGACTAACATGGGCACTATTAGGCTATTCATAACTCACAGTCCCTGAAGTCGTTATGCGAAACGTCTGCTCAGTGTTTTTATTGTTATTTTATTAAAGTCACAGTTCCTAACCCCTCAGCTTTTTCATCCGTAATCCAGTGACTACTTTAAGAGGCATGCGGGACGCCTACTCAGCTTTTCACTAAACACAATTTTATTTTAATCTCCCAACTTTTATCTACTACTTCATTTAATACTTTCTACCCCAAATTCAGTAAAATAAAAATAGTTCATTCAAATAAAAATAATTCGTTAAAATAAAAATATTGCATTAAAATAAAAATTACCAAAAGGATTATTTTGTGAAAAGGAATTGGACGTAAAATTTTGGAAATTACCAAAATTGGAAAGTGCGGGTTGATATGAAAATGAGAAAAATAAAACATTGGGATTGAATTGGTAATTGGTGAAAGAAGAAAAATTTGATGGATTATTTTGAGAATATTGATAGTTGGCAAAATTTGATTGGTTATTTTGTTGGGAGGATTGAGTATTTTCATTGTTGTGATTCATAATTTTTGGGGGGAGGGGGGAATTGGAGTGGGAGTAATTTGAGAGTATGGAGAGAAATTTTAAGAGTTGAAAAAGTTTGGGAGAGAGAAATGAGTGTTTGAAGTGAAGAAATGATAGAAAAAAAATGTGTTCAGGGGGGTAGTTATAAGAAAATGGGTAAAACTAGCCGTTATGGACCAAAAGGATAATTTTTTAGCCCTAATGGTACTCCAACAGTAATATTACCATTAGAGTAAATCTAACCGTTGGATTAAAACGATCCAACGGTCAAATTTTATTATTTAAAAAAAGAAATGTCAGGCGCAGCCGCGCCTGACTCAGCTAGCCCGTCCTCCCGCAAGAGGACGGGGTAGCAGACCCAGACGCAATAACGCGTCCCGGTCCACTAGGTTACGAACGGGGTTACAACCGGCCTTAGAAAAGATAAAATGTGATCGTCATTATTCAAAAATATCATTTTTAGTACAAAATAACCTACGAGAATAACAAAGTTTTCTAATGTATTATTTATCACATTATAGAATGTGGCACTATATCTCTGAATCAATCGTTCAATAGCTTGCAATAGTTTAACATTTGAAGATATTTAGGCTTTGTTAAGTTGGGAAGACATTTTTCTATTTTCTGTTTTTTATTTTTTTATTTTTTAAAATTGAAAATATTTAAAAATATATGTTTATTAATTAAAAAATTGAACAATTTTTTTTTCAATCTCTGCTTTCTATTTTTTTATTTTTTCAAATCTTTATTTTTTAGTTTTTAAAAAACTAATAAAAAAAATTTTCAAGTAAACAACTCCTTACTTTTTTGTTAAGAACTATTACATATTGCTCAAAATATTTTTTCATCAAATATTAAGTAACCTGTTGTTTAGAATTTTGACTTTAGAATGGAACCTTTGATCTATTTTAAGCATTAAAGACGATTTTATTATAGTTGTTGTAGACCTTATCTCTTGAAAATTGCTAAATTTACTATACTAAAATATTGTTTGCTAAACATTTGGACCCTCACATTTTCTCCTAAAAAAAGAGCCCCAATAATTTGTAGAAAAAAATACTTATAAACAATTTTTCACCTCAAGTTAATGTGGATTTTATGGTACTACAATTATTATACCATACCGTCGCTCTCTCACCTCTCCCCTCCTCCCGTTGACTATTCTCTCCCTTCGATCGTATCTCGGTCTTCTTTGTCGTCGTCCTCTTTTCTCTTTCGCCGCTCCTCTTCCTCCGTCAGTGCTTTGTCCGTGGTCTCTACCTCTTCGCATCTGGTCTCGACAGAATCATCCGATGTGTCTCGTCCATATGTCATCGTCTCTCGACACGTCTCGTTTGTCATCTCCTCCGTCACGTTCTCCTCCTTGGTCACCATTGCTTTCCATTCGTCTCTCCCTTGTATGTCATCGGCCTCCTCTTCTCCGATCTGGTCTGACGGTGGTTTAACATCTATGAGGGACGATGGTTGTGCAAGAGGATGCTAGGGCTAGCATCTTCAGCTTTTATAAAATTACCAAAACGTCTCCTGCCTTTCAAAATTATTTTTAAAAATCCATATTTCAGTTTTCAATAATTGCTTTACTATTGCTAATATTGCTAAAAATGAGAAAAAAATAGAATTAGATGAGAAACGATTACATCGCATTTGCTTAGATTGTTTTTATGACTTCAATTAATTTTTTTGAATTATTTTTATTTTCTGTAGCAATGGATATATTTTTAGATACTTGTGGATACATTTTTTATATTACAAAAATGTATTTAATTATATAAAAAATAAAATTGGATACATTTGGATATATTTGAATACATCTAAAGACTTGTTGATACATTTAGATATATTTAAAGACTATAAAAAATTATATAAAAATTAAAATTTGGATACATTTAAATACATGTGGATACTATAAAAAATTATGTAAAAAATTGTTATGTGAATACATTTTGGAAACTATCAAAAAAGTTGTAAAAATTATATCAAAAATTGTAATTTGGGGGCATTTAATTTAAAAAAATAGTATATCAAAAATTTATTGAATTGAATTTTATATAAAAAAATTTGTGATTTGGAGACATTTGGATACATTCTGAAACATCAGATTTTTCTCCATTGAAATTTATCTTTTTTCGCAAAAAATCAATTTCTCGCAAAAATATCGCATTTTTTGCCAAAATATCTGAAATTTTAGGTCAATTTCTCAGTTAATAAAAAATCTGATATTTTTGCAACATGTTTCAAGCATGTTCTATTATTTAAAATATGTTTGATGTATAACAAAAACTCAATTCTGAATTTTAATTTAGTATAAAAACTAAACTATCCCTTTCATTTATTATTATGCAAAATATTCAACGTATATTTTTTGTTAAATTAAATTATTAGAGAATTATATTGAAAATTGATAGATTGTACATATATAGTGAATATATAGTGAAAATAAGAGAGTGACTTATTTTTAAGGCGTATGCATGAATAATATACGGTAATGAAATGCTCAAAGTAGACATTCCCTTAATTTATTACTAATCTACTATATATATTTACTTTATATGCACTTAATACACTATTAATTAACATTACAACTTTAAGTTTACTTATTTATAAATGCATTAATGATGTCGCCAACAAAATCCTCAATCGTTCGGTACAGTATAAGTGAATAGATTTGAGGTTATTTTCTTTTTTTCAAAGAAAAGGAAGAAAATCTGGTTACGTTGTTTGTGAATTGAATTGTCTAGTTCATAATAAGCAGAGCATTTGAGAGCAAGAAAACAGAGTAATGGTTACACCAACAAGGTTATTGGAAACGACACAACAGGGACGAAAATGGATTGAATTTGCCAAGTCGATTAGTTTTGGACATGGAAAAGAATCAATAGTGTCCGTTTTGGAAAGCAAAAATTGCCAAAATGGAGAAATGGGTTTTAGGAAGCAATAACTTTCACCTATTATTGGTGTCATTCCTCATTTGTGCATGAGAATCTCTTGTACAATCGTTCACGTACGTGCTATCCCTAACCAAACATTAAGCAAGCAATACCAAAAATACATTGCCACTACTCTCATATTTTGGATATTAATATTAAATTTAGTATCTAATGTTGGATTATATGATCAACAATAAGTTCATTATGTGTTTTGATGATGAAGCAAAAGGTTTTGAAGAAGTGCAAAACATGTTGGAAAGCTCGGAATTGAGAAACAAAGTCCCTATGTACGTAAGGGAATAATTAGGTACGTAAGAGTGCAGCAACGTACATTAAGTTCTAATCAACGTACGTCAATCATGAAGAACTATGATCCACGTACGTAAGAATTTGTGCAACGTACGTAAGCTGCAAAAAGACCCAGCTAACGTACGTAAAACACATTGTAACATACGTAAGCCATAAACATACAGTTGCAATGGGCAGAAACAGTCTCCAACGGCTAGTTTCTCAACACCAATGGTCATATTGATTCAAAAGGCTATAAATACATCAAGAGAAGACCAATAACGTGTTGAACAACATCAGAAATCATAGAGCCAAACTTCCTATCAATTTCCATCAAGAAAAACATCAATTCAAGCTAGAGATCAAAGTTCAACCTTAAATCTCAAATATTTAACTCTAGCATAGAGCTTCATTGTTTTTAAACCAATTGTATACACTTTGAGAGTGTGAGTTAGGTTTGTTTTAAGCCTATAGAAAACACCATTTTTAGAGGTTTGTTGTGAACCTAAGTATAAAACACCATTGTGAAGCCTTAGAGGTGTTGAGCAGGAATCAACCTCGTGTATTGGCCTTGGTGGATTGAGCCGCAATCAAT
>CAODLS010339004.1:0-16269 GCA_948243855.1 Flueggea neowawraea
GCAGATTTCGGACATCCCTTGTGGCACACTCATCATAAATCAATTGTCTAGTATTCTGTATTTCTGTCAGCAGGAAGGATAAACATTTTAGGCTGCTGCTACGGTGACTCGGATGTTGGTGCAAATAATCTCAGCCATCAATTTGAGTTGAATGTTGTGGACTGTTGGATCTAGGCAGATGAAAAAATGAGACTGGCCACATCCAGCAAAAACTTGGCAATTGTTGTGTCCAGCTGTTAAAGTTGACCGAGAATGCACATGTTGGGCCTATTTATCCGGAAAAAATCAACGAGGCCAAAGAAGAAGTGCAGAAAATTCTTATTTGTTGCCTAATTTACATATTGGCAGTAAATGAGATGTGTGTTGCATGAGATTAATATTTATGAGGAAAATTAAATGCAAGGTAAACCTCATTAACAGAGGGTGGTGACAGTTGAGGCGTATGGGTGGAAGGTAAATGAGAGAGAGTGGGTGAGGTGTGAAAGTAGAAAACTTTGTGAACATTTTCTGTGGAAGTGTAGTTGTATATTCCTTTTGGAATTGGAATCGTATGAAATTTGTTCATTGAAGAAAAAAGTTGAAGAGTGAAGAACGGCAAAAGGTGGAGACAAAGTTTTGAGGTATGTAATTATGTAGAGAATATACTTATGTTATATGTAATAGATGCAAAAATAAATGTGGATTGAGATGAGGTATACAATGGACAAATTATTGTGGGGGTTTAGCGTTTTGATTTTGTTAAGCTAGAAACTAGTTTAATTTAATTGTGATAGAAATTGAGGAACTCATGTGCTGAAAAAATTATTGTGGGGGTTTAACATTTTGATTTTTTGTATGTGAGACTAAAATTTTCCAATTTGTTCACGGAGAAATGATATTTCATCACATAATTGATGGTAGAAATGGAAGTAACACTGACATATTTACGAAAGTGGCATACACATGACTTTTGTTTACAAGAGTATAAATTTATTAAACTACATATCATCCAAATGTGTAACTTTTATGTAAAAAAAGCACGTAAAATTACCAAAAAATGACATAATCAGAAAATAATAGAAAAAACCTCCATGCGTTACTTTTTGGCTGTTTTTGTAACATTTTTTATTCTTAGTTTTGTCCATTTTTAAAATAAAAGTGACATAAACAGTTAAAATAATGACATGTTATGTGCAAGAAGTGACATGAAGAGAAAAGACACATAATTTACGTTTTTTTTGTCTTAATTACAGGATAACGTCTTTTCTTAATTCTTATATGTGATTTAATATAGTTGTTACTGTTGTAATAAAAAACAGCATTATTGTAGAAATAAATGAAATTTTATGGAAAAAGGGACATATATAAAAGTGACAGAAAAAAGACCAATATGTAACTTTAGTCAACCTTTTTTTAGCTTACTTTACATTATATATTTTGTCTTTTTTTTTGCAAGAAGCTTACATATTAATGAGAAAGAGTTACGTAATATTTACGAAATTGACATGAAAAGAACATGGCGTATAACTAAAAAATACGTAAATTAATTATAGGATTTTGTGTTATTTTAGAA
Organism: Flueggea neowawraea; assembly: GCA_948243855.1. Lineage (NCBI taxonomy): Eukaryota > Viridiplantae > Streptophyta > Magnoliopsida > Malpighiales > Phyllanthaceae > Flueggea > Flueggea neowawraea. The sequence goes on from CAODLS010339004.1 coordinate 1,553, forward strand.
CTTAAAATGTAATTTAGAAATTAGTGACTTTGCTTGGTAAAAATGGCATAATAATGGTAATAAGTGACCTTTACGGCAAAAAAATTACATCAGTATAAAGTGACAAACAAAGCTTCCAGAAGTAACTTTTTTTTTTAATTTATTGTAACATTTTTGTACATTCTGGTTTTGTAATGTTTTACTGAAAAAGAGACATATTCAAGAGAAATAATGTCATATAATCCACTAAAAGTAGCATGAAAAAAATGATAGATAATTAAAAAATATGTAATGTAATTAGAAATTTTTATGTTTTTTTGGTGCTTACATGACATTTTGAGAATATGTCACTTGTATTAATGAAAGTCATATGTTCAAAGATATACATGACATATTCAGTGAAAAAACTGACATGAACGTAAAAGTGACAGAAAAACCGGTAACCTTTTTAAGTGAATATGTAAGTTTTTATCCATTTTTAGTGTTTGTATGTTTTGGTGATTTTTAAACGAAAACATTACATATAGTTTATAAAAAATAACATATTATGCGGAAAAGAAGACACATGTAGAAAGTCACATAAAAACCATGAGTATGTATTTTTGTCTTGTATTTTAGCAACATTATTGTCCATTTATGTATTTTTTTTAATTAAGTGAGTTTTCAATGAACAAAAGACATTGGTGTGCAAACGGACGACATATTCGGTAAAAAAAGTGACATGGGAAGAAAATGACACACAATGAAAATATATGAAACTTAATTACATATTTTTGTGTTATTTTAGTAATTATATGTTGGTTTGATAATTTGTCATTTTAGTTGTCTAAAGTAACAGAACAATTTATATAACAGACATTTGGTGCAAAAAAAGTACATAGTTATAAAGTGACATAATAAACGTTAATATGTGTCTTTTTGGATTATTTTCGTATCTTTATTTTTTGAATATGTCATTTCTATGGTTTATCGTTTTTTCGAAAAAAGTCGACATAATATGGAGAAAGAGCGACATATATCTTGGAAAAATAACATATTAAGAAAATAACAGAAAAAACTTATATATGTTGATTTTTTTGTTTGTTTTTGTCTTTTTTTGTTATTTATTTTTTTTCTGTGTTGTCAATTTTTACATAAATAGTCACATGTTTGTGGGAAGGAGGACATATTATTTTTAAAAAGTGATATATCTATAAAATTACACATAGTGAAAATATATGTTATGTAATTGTGGTGTTGCTTTTTGTCAAAGTAGTTATTTGTGAATTTATAATATGTAACTTTTCTTTAATAAAGCAGCACATTGGTAAACATAAGTGACATTTTGAACATAAAAAGCAACTTGTGTATGACTTGAAGGGGGAAAACTTATTTTTGAATTTTTAGAAATTGTGATATAATTGAGAATTCTGACACTTTTTAAACATAAAATTCAATTATGTGTGCAGATTTTAACTAACATGGATAGACATACATGGAAAGGAAAAGGGTTGGTAGAGTACATTGACTCTAAAAATGAGGATGACTCCGTTCAAAATTTTGATCATGATGATGGAGTTGATATTTCAACTTCGACTGAGGACGACAATGACTAGGAGGATGAAATCGAAACAAATCCCGTTGAAGATGGTAATGGAAGCGAGGACGTTTAGCCAAACAATGATCATGGTGAAGGTGAGATCCTAGGATTTTCAGAATTGATACATTCAGACATAATGGGAATAGAATTCAAAACACTTAATGAGGGGGAATCATTTTATCTTGCATATGCAAAGGAAATAGGTTTTCCAGTAAGGAAGCGATCCCTCTAAAAAATGCGACTGGTATGCCTTGTGTCTGCGTGTTGGTGTGCCAAAAACAGGGAAGTAGGGATGAAAAATGGAACACTTTAACAGGATGTAAAAGGGCCCCTAAAGCTGATGTTAGGGAGAATTGTGAGGCACAGATGCGTCTAAGGTACGATAAGTCGAGAGACTTATGGGTGGTCATGAAATTTGTAATGGAACATACACATGCGTTCGTTGCAAGTAAACATGTCCATTTCCTTAGATCACACTGAAAGATGGACGAGGCTGTGAAGATGAAAATTAGAGCATTGGTACATGGTGGTTTGGGTTCGAGGGCAATCATTGATCTACTTGGCAAATATAGCGGTGGCTACGACACAATGGGGTTCAGAAGGAAGGATGTCTACAATTACATCAATGACCTACCATTACAGTCATTACCACTGAGATTCAATGTCAGGAAGTGCTCCATATGTCATCAAATAGGTCATAGTAAACGTAAATGTCATATGGCTAACCAACCATCAAGTGAGACTGCAACTGCAAACAATGAATGTGAGGCGCCTACCAATTCAAACACGCAATGTTACCGAAGTGATTCAGCAGAAGAAAAGTCTGTTAGTATTATTTAGTAGTTACATGTCAACTTCATTTGGGATTTTAAATGATGAAGTATACGTAAATTATAGTTTTTTCTGTTGGTTTTGCATTTACACACAGGCCTCGCTGCCACAATCTGGTACATGGATGTCTCTTTTTCATTTTGCAAGCAACAATTTATTGGGTTCCACCGGCCACCAACACATTGCAGGAGCATATGGTTTAATGGGTAGCTCCATCCCTTGTCCTTCATCTGAATCCATATCATAGAGAGAAGAATATTTCTAGTATCTGCAAGACCTTAATAGGTATTACTTAGGGGCCATGGTGAGTACTAGTGGATGAGGAATAAACTAATAGCCTCGACTTCCAACAGCTATAGCCATATTATGTCAATAGTCACCTGATGTATACAGGATTCTCGTAGTATTGCGAGATTTTTTTGTGTAGGATGACATTTTAGATCTTCATTTCACTTTACCAATCTGCAGAGACAACATAAAAAACTAATGGATACGGACACTTGAACTCAATGCATTAAACTCTTTTTTAAAATTGTTTTGTAGCTTCCACAATTTTCGTTTTTGTTTGTCTTTGTGTGGGATGTATTTTTGTCAGGATGGCCTCCTCATTACTGATCCTGATGTATGGTATGCAGGTGTTACTAAAATGTAGGGCCTTAATTTACATCAATATTTATGTATGATGGATCTGTAAACATAGTCCAAATGATGAAATTTCAGAGGTTTTATTTCAATCTAGTTACTTGTTAATTAATCAATCCACCTAAAAGTGCAGTGTATAAATGTTGTGTAAAAGGCAGAAACTCACCTTCATTGACAATTATTGGCACTATATAATGAAATAGATGCTGATCATACATTTCCATTCTTGAATCCATGTACATCAGTTCGTCTAACCCAAAATGTCACCTCTTCACCGAGTTGGTGACCATGCCTAATTAGACCACTAATTCTGCTAATACGATATATAATATGTACATGTATCTGCGGGCCTAATGTTTGATTTAACAGTACCCAGCAGACCTATACAATTTATCAATATATGAACCATCATAGGTACTTCCAAAATATGTTAAAAAAGTCCAAAATGCAACCTATACAATTTGTCAATATATGCACCATCATAGGTACTTCCAAAATATGTTAAAAAAGTCCAAAATGAAACTGTGAGTTGGATTACCCGCCATCAAAATAATTTCCATCGTGGCACCGCATGAACTCAATCATGTATATGCCACAGTCATAGCTGCTCATAAGGTCAAGTGTCAGGCCCTAATACTAAGAGCAACTGAGTATGAGTCAAATTACTCGATAAAATGAAAGTTTATCAAGCAAATGTTTTACCCGTTGGACTGGGTAGTCACTTTTCTGTATTGCAGGTAAAACTTTGAAATGTGTGGGTTGTACAGATTATCCTGACGCCGAAATGCTTCGTGGGTTATCATCATCTCTAATGCACTGAGCTGTGAAATATATACACAAGCCAAATTTAATTTTTCGTTGGTAGTTGTGATAAAATATTGGCAACAACATCAACTAACTGCAAAACACAGTGCACAAAGGAAAAGTAAACACTGACATTTGTGAATTGATGACCAGGTACAACGAACAAAATGTAAATGCATTTACCATCCCTCCTATTCGGCCTCTCGGCGATAAGCTCTCCCTCAAGTGACTATAAAATATGTACTCCCACTCATTTTTAAACACATATTGGCTGCATAACCACAAAATTACACATATAAACACCTACTAATATGAGAAGGCAACATAGCATTACAATATTTTACCATCTAAACTGATACAAAAGAATAACAAACTAACCTAAATTTATAACCGTCCCCTTTCATGATATAGTCATAAATGTCGGTAACTTATCTCTCAGCAGGTCAATGGTTGGTGTCTCTGTATGAGATCCGTTGACACTGTCGCTCTAAATAAACAAAAGTATCACATAAATCACGATCTCTCCTTTTGTGATCATGGTGATCTTTGGCATACCAATTTCAAAACGTTCTTAACTCACTAGAATCTCTAAGTGTATTTCCTCAACACTTAGGGAATCATGTTTCTATGAAATTCTAGTATAGACCAATAGTTTAACCAATACCGGTGATGAGTATCATAATTTTTTATGAAGTAAGTGAACATTCATCACTGTTGTACAATTAATACACAATCAAATCTCCTTTATGACCACCATCGTCCCAAAATACTCTCTTTTGGAAGTCGTGCAAATTCTTCCTTAATTTGCACTATGTTCAATGCAACGTGATTTTAGCTCATTCGTATATTTATAATAAATTACAAATAAAACGAATATATACGTACTAGATTTCCCAAATAATTGAAATCTAATTTTAATTATCTACATGAGAACTACATTTGCACGTTTTAAAACTAATTATTTTGAAAACTAATTTTCAAATAATTTTTAGCGAAAAATGCAATTTTTCACAATTTTTAAGCATTATTTATACACCAATAAATTGGAAAAAATAGTTCGAGAACTCAAAGCATTGTAAAACATATACCAAAAATTTCAGAAAAATCAATATTTTATATCTGCAAAAAAATGGTGGTCGAGACACGCGGCACTCACGCTCACGCACCACGTGGAGGAAACGACGTGCGAACAAGCGCCAGCGCGTGCAACTCACGCTCGCACTGAACTTCCACCACGTGTCACTGTCGCTTGAAGCCAGGTGTCGCACAACCGTAAAGCCATGTGTCACTATCTTAATGGTCTAAGTCGACCGACATGCACGCCACATGTCAATATATGCCATGTGTCACCATATCAATGGAGATATTTGATGACGTGTTGGGCCAGTCAGCATGCCACGTGTCCCTGACATGTATGCCTACGTGGCACTATTAGCCACGTGTCAGAGTTTGATTGGCTACCAACACTTATTTCACATGCCTTGACTAACACGTTTCATGTTTCTATTGGTCTACATTTTGGTCAACTTTGATCAAATTCCTCCGTCCGTCAAGTGTCGCGTTCTGAGTGGTTCGTGTGGGCTAATCACAGATCGCCACATTGTCGTTCTTATCAGATGAATAAATTCATATGGGTGTCATCACTCAGTATTTTTTGATCGATTTTTCGTCGATTTGATGACCTTCCAGATGGAATTTCGCGACGAAATTTTGGCAGGTAACGTTTTTGAGATCGCTGATCTCAAATCTTTTGTTGGAATTTTAAAATTCCAACTTTCAGAATTCAACTCCTGACGGACTCAAACCAAAAACGACGTTTGAGACGGAAAGTCGAATACCAAAAAAAACACAGTAGGCATCATAGACAGAGACCAACAATATTTTCGAAACATATTCGAAAAACTCGTGTTGGCTCTCATACCAATGAAGGAATCGCATACCGGTTAACTAATAAACAATATAATAAATATGTTCGACTTACTAACCTCAATTTCAGCGGAAGCTAACAGCGGAGCATGACCAGTTCTATATTGGTCTTGCGAGCAAACCACGGTTGAAATGTCAATGGGAATGCCCAACTGTTTCGCAGTTTAGATGCCACACATAATCTGTGCAGAACTCGGGATAGGAGACCCAACCTCGCTCTCTTCTGATGGAGAGCTCTCTCTATCTCTCTCTTTGGAGGTATGTTTTTGTCTTGTGAGAATGGAAGGAGCAAGACTCCTTATATAAGCCTCAATCGGGCTTGTGGGCCTGACGGATCCATTTTCATTCCTAACTCAATTGGGCTTATTAATTGGTCTCGGTTCACGGTCTCGGTTCATACCTTGACCAATCGGGTTTGGTTCTTTTCAATTGAACTTTTCAATTAGTCTCGGCCCACGGTCTTAGTTCACACTTTGACCGACCGAGTTCGGTTCACCTATCATGGGCAAACCACATTTTCTATCAGTTTACAAACCCTTCAAGCTGCTAGCGTAGTGGATGTATATATATTAGGTAGTTTGGCCTAGCTATTTCCATAGCTTATGTTAAATAGCAATTAAGTAATAAACAACTAGTAGCTGCAAATTACATTCCAAGTGTATGCAAGTGTTTATGGAGTTTGGGAGAGTTTTTTGTTTCGTTATAATAAAAAAGTCGAACCCTGAACTTTAAGGTTGTTTAATTACTCGTAACAGCAGCAACAGAAGGGGGTATGTTATTTGTGTGTTGGTCTTTCTAATCTAGTTTGTTCGGTAGGATATAGTGGTATGAATGGCGCGAACGAGTAGTCATGTCATGTCTCTGATCTGGTAGTATGGTGATATTTGCTTGACGAATTAATCTCTCCAAGTTTTCTACACCACCAATAATTGACTGCCCTGATGGAAGAACAAATGGGCTTTCGCAGTCTGCTTTTGTTAGAAATGAATTGGGTGACTGTATTGAGCATTGACAAACTTGCTTCTTTTGTTCTATCTGTTGCCAGGTCGTGGTTTGTCAAGGAAATCATACACATAAATCATTAGGTTTTGTCGGCAGTCCATTAAGTTTTGTCCTCTTCTTTGTAATTCTATTGGTCATTAAATCATTTATGTTGTAAAAAAAAGTGCATATGCAGATGTTCAAATAACCTAGAAAGCCATAATCATAACATGTTTAAGTAAATTCAGCCATAATCATAATATGTTGTTTGTTTTAAGAAAGTTGAATTATAATAATTTGTTCATTTTAAGTAAATTGAATAAAGTAGATTGTAAATTAATAGACTATAATAAAAAAACAGAGAAAAGCTTTCAATGCCTATTCTTAGTTAATTCACTAGATTTAACATCTAATTTTTTGTTATTTTTATACACTAATGAGCTTGTAACTGATCATTAGTATTACAATCGTCCTCACTTCCAAATCAAGAATATAACTCCTGGTAAGTACAAATAAAACATGACATTAAAAAAATAAAAGAGCCTTTATGGTCGATTAATATCCCATTTTTCACACTTCAAATCACCTTCTTTAATTTTTACTTATCTTAACTATTTAAAAACTCTATCACTATTTATTTTCACAATGCATACATCTATGATCGTTTGTGCTTGTGTTTCATGTGTGTTTGTTTTTATCATGTTTAAGCTTTGCAATATGTGGCCGATATTAGTTTCACCAGATCATCCTTATTTTTCATTCATTCCAACTACTATGCATCATCGCTACTTTTCATTGTTGTTGCCTCAAATCCGTAATAGGAAAAGACTGGTTGAATGGGTAAATTATAGATCACGAACACTTTGAGTCGCCTTTAAATCAGCAAGAACAAAATCAAAATGAGGCTGGTTGATCCTCGAAAGATTCTATGACATTCAAGTTAGTGTTTAGTTCGGCAGAGCTTCAGGCGTAAAGTATGAGTGTAGAGAATGTACCTTTAAAATGTGGTGGAGACATCTATTTATAGAAGAAGAGTAGTGGCATAAACATAATTTCTGCAAATACCCTTAGAATAAAGCCTCTTTTGTGGGCTTCTGAATTTGTTTAATGAGTTAGGCTAAATGAGCCCGAGTCCATGTTACATCAATTGCTCATCACTTTTATTTTTGGGTGTCCCGAACATAGGAGTAAAAGATTTTTTTTAATGTTGAGTTCCACTTTAGAGATCCAATTTCTTCTCGTCACCGCAGAGTTGTGGTAGTTGAAACCATCCATGGCTTACTCCAGACTTCAAGAACTGTTTGAAAATTTTTCGAAATTGTAATAGTTGATTAGGACCTTTAGTAGTCAAACTCATGCCGCAAGGACTTATCTTCATTATTTTAACCATGGACAGGGACCGAGCGTGACATTGCCAAATTGCACCGAGTTAACTCAGTTTATGACTCGGGAATGTCGTTTTTGCCTCTCCTCCGTGATTTTCTTTCCTTTTTTCTTTTTGGCTCCAATATTTTTCTGATCTGATTTCTTGATCATGGTGGATCAGATCTTCTCTAATTTAATCTTCTCTTTGATTTATTTCCTCTTTAAACCGATCTCTAAATATTTTCCATGACCTTGAGTTTATCATATAAATCAACAACTCCAGCTCAGTTTGCCGTTCTTTGCTTCACCACATACTCCTCTTCAATTTTTCAGATCAGATTTTCGCTCCATAAGCCAATAGCCGACAGAACTTGGTGGGTCACTTTTCCCTCTTTTTCTTTTATGATTGTCTTTATGTGTTGTTAGATTTGGTTTTGTTTTGCTGATAACAGGTTTATGGAGGAGGTGGTTTGATTGTGGGGGTTGGGTGATGTAAACAAAAACAAAGATTCAAAACCGTGAATAATCCATGCATTGAAGAACTTGAGAGTGATTCTGTATTTAGTCTTAATTCTGGGTTAAATAAGGTATCACTCAGAATTACAACAAACAAGATTGAGGCCGGAAGAGGTGGTTGGTGCATATTTCCTGGCTGCAGACCTGGATTTGGAGAATTGAGAATGTTGCCGTCTTTGGCCTTGATAATGGGTCAAACTCAAATTGTTCGAAATTGCAACAAACAAATGAAGCTAGATCTAGCGGTTCAGAGGGATTTTCTCATTCCCCAGACCATGGTTCGACTCTCATCTCCACACGTTTCTCTGAAACTTTCGGTTTACTAAGGTAAATCATGATGATGCTTGTCTTGCACACTTGCATCAAGAATTCCAACAGGCTTGAGCGGCAGTTCGGTTCTACGTCTTTCCTTGCAGCGAGATTTAGACGACCGATCGTCCACAGCCCCCAAACGACGTGTCGTTTCCGGAACAGAGCACTTGAGGCAATGGCACGTCGTTTGGTTGAGAGAAAAATTATTCCCTCATGGTGGATACAAGGATTCGAACCTCAGATCTGCTACAAGACATGTCAGAGCACAAACCACGTGATCCAACCACCCAGATTGTATAACTGATTGCTAATTGAAAGGAACATAAGCTCAAAAACATAAGCTTTCTTTGTTTGAAGCTATGCTTTCGTTTTTTTATTAATAAACTAAAAAATATTCTCACCTATTTTTCAGGAATTTTGAGTTGGACTTTGAGGAGATTCTTATAGGCCTTCATCAACAATATTTTCTAGGTACTTTGTGCACCTTATTACTTTATTTTTACTGCAATTATTGTTGAAATTTTGAAACTCTTTAGTTAAGATAGGTAGCAATGACCTTGACCCTTGTGAATTTTGCTGAAATTTCTGGAATAAGGTATTTTTGCTGTTGAACCTCTTCGAATATTATGAAATGGATGAAATGAAGAGATTAGAGAAGTAATCTTACCTCTAGGAACAAAATGGGAACAATGGGAGGCTCCAGGAATGCGTCCGGAACTGATTTGGATGAGAGAGAGGCGAAAAAGAAGAGTGGTGGCCGAAAGGGTCGGGAGCAGTATATATAGAACCCTACCAAAAAACGGCGTCATTTCAGCCTTTCCAACACTTACTCGAGTAACTCAGGAAGTTACTCGAGTAAGTCTTGCTTCCAGTAAGAAATTTGGCCGCTCACTCGAGTAACTCCAAAAGTTACTCGAGTAAGTCTCATTTCCAGTACAACACTGAAGCATGAACTCACTCGAGCAAGGCCAATTGTTACTCGAGTGATCCAACCTTCAATTACTTGAGTAACACCACTTTTTACTCGAGTAAATCACAATACATGGGTCCAAAAACACTACATTCACCCATGCTTACTCTAGTAATTCCCCACTTACTCGAGTAACCTCAACTTTACTCGACAACATTGATTTATCCAAACACCACAAAAATCAATCAACATCTCCGAACACCAAAACTTGATAAATTAATATTGTCTACATCTTCAAACATCAATTCATCCTCGAAAACATTCCAGAATCAAATTGGGATTGGATGAGGTTCAATCGAAATTGAATGGGGTTCAACAGATGATCTTATCGAACTTGAACAGAAAGTTACAAAGATATTCATCGGAAATGATGATGTATTACACAAATGGAGTAGGTTCCAAAACACACTGAAGTTCTAAGATTGGTGCGTTGATAATGGGGGCGTGCCTGACAATTGTCACATTTCCTCACTTTCTCCAAGGCATCTTTCTTCATTGTTGGCCAGAAGAACCCAGCTCGAAGTATCTTTGTAGTGAGTGCTTTAGACCCTAGGTGTTGTCCACAGATCCCCTCATGCATTTCTACCATTGCTAATTTAGCTTCCTCATGGCCCAAACACTTCAGCATTGGCATTGAAAAAGCACGTTTATAAAGGAATTCATTGACCAGGGTAAACCTTGCTCCTCAGACTCTCAGCTTCTTGCCTTCCACAAGATTTGACGGCAACTCCCCAGTCATCAAATTTTTTTTATTGGGGTTCTCCAATCTTCAACTTCTTGTTCAATGTCCATAATCTCTTCTTCCTCGATGGTAGGTCTTTCAAGAACTTTAACCTTCACTGTTCTTACCCGTGCTTCCTTTGAAGAAGCTAATTTAGACAATGCATCTGGATGGTTATTTTCTGATCAATTTATTTGTGTGAGTTTGAATTCTTTTAAGAATTGTGCTAATGTTTGCACTTTCCTCAAGTATTGAGCCATAGTTGGCTCTCTTGCTTCATACTCTCCTTGAAATTATTGCACTACTAGTTGGGAGTCGTTGTGTGCTTCCAATTTTTCAACTTGCAATTGTCGTGCTAATTTTATTCCTGCGATTAAAGCTTCGTATTCTACAATATTTTTGGAGCTTGGAAATGAAAATCTAAGAGAGCATTCCAGCACGTCTTCTTGTGGTGATATTAATACAACTCCAGCTCCGCTCTCTATTGCACTTGAGGCCCCGTTAACAAAGAGCTTCCACTCTACTTCTTCCACTTCTTCTTTATGCTCTTCGGGAGTGGGGGTGCACTCAACTATGAAGTCAGCCAGTGCTTGTCCCTTTATAGCTTGCCGAGGCTCAAAATGAATATCGTACTCTCCACGTTTTATCGCCCATTTAGTGAGTCTCCCGGAGCATTTAGGTTTTTGGAGTATTTGCCTCAACGGTTGATTAGTCAAGACACTAACAGAGTGTGCTTGAAAGTAAGGTCTTAGCTTCCTTGTAGCCATCACCAAAGCCAATGCGACTTTTTCAGTATGTGAGTATCTCGATTTAGCCCCTTGCATCACCTTGCTAACATAGTAAATAGGTTTATCCACTGAATTTTCCTTCTTTAGTAGCACCACACTTAGTGCTTCTTCACTCACCCCCAAGCACATGAATAGTCGTTCACCTTCCTTGGGTCTTATTTGAATGGGAATGTCCCTCAAGTATTTCTTAAGATCTTCAAATGCTCGATGACATTCTTCATTTCATTCAAATCTTCTTCTTGCTCGCAAAGCTTTAAAGAATGGAAGGCTCTTTTCGGCAGACTTTGACAAGAACCTTTTTAAGGCAGCAAGTCTTCCAGTCAACCTCTGTATTTTTTTCACCGATAAGGGTGGTTTCATATTTAGAATAGCTTGCACTTTTTTAGGATTTGCCTCAATCCCCCTTTGGTTAATCATGTACCTAAGAAATTTTCCAGACCCTACTCTAAACGAGCACTTGGCAGGATTGAGCCTCATGTTGTATTTCCTCATCACATCGAATACTACTAACTTTTCTATATGAGATTCTTCTTTCTTGATTTTGACGATCATATCATCCACATATATTTTCATCGTGTTCCCTAACAAGTCTTTAAAGATCTTGTTCACCATTCTTTAGTATGTGGCCCCAGCATTTTTCAAGCCGAAGGGTATGACTCAATAGCAGTAAGTGCCATTTTCAGTGATGAATGTTGTTTTTTCTTCATCAGGTGGATACATTATGATTTGGTGACATCCAAAAAATGCATCCATGAAGCTTAGCAATTCATAGCCTGATGTTTCATCCACCAATTTGTCAATTCGTGGGAGAGGGCATGAATCTTTTGGGCACGCCTTGTTCAAATTCGTGAAGTCCACGCACATCCTCTACTTTCCATTAGCTTTGGGACAATCACCACGTTCGCCAACCAATCTGGGTAGTAGACTTCACAAATGAATCCTGCTTGTAACAACTTTTCAACTTCCTGTTTCTGCTACTAATTGCCTTTCTGGAGTAATATTCCTCTTTTTCTGTTTTATAGGGAAGGCTTTCGGGTCAACGTTAAGGTGGTGTGAAATCACCTCAGGATCAATTCTTGGCATATCCGTTGGGCTCCATGCAAAAATATCAGCATTGCTCTTCAAACACCTAATGATCTCCCCATTTGTCTCATTTGGAAGCTAACTTCTCACATATACAAGCTTTTCTTCATTACTTTCATCCAGCTTCACAGCTTCTAGTTCTTTTAAATGTTGTGGTTTTGCTCCCTCGGAGCCTGCATCATCAATTGCCATGGCTTCCTCGAGCTTCTTTGTTTCATAGCTTCCTCCACTCGTAATTGCTTTAATAGAGGAAACATAACATTTTCTACCCTTTCTCTGGTTTATCCGAACTTCTCCTACTCCATTAGGTGTAGGGAACTTCATCAACAAATATGCAACAAAGGTCTTTCTAGAATCATATTATAGTCTGACGAAGTGGATTTTACAATCATGAAAGTAGTCATCCTTGCAATAGTGCATGGATCGCTCTCTAGACAAACTACAAGTTGTACAGAACCTACAACAGGTACTACATCACTGGTGAAACTGTACAATGAAATAGACACCATTTTTACTCGATCTAAAGTTAGGTTCATCTTTTGGAAGCAGTTGCAGTAAATAAGATTTACTAAGCTTCCACTATCCACCAGGATCTCTCCACTGGGTACTTCGCTACAATTGCTGAAATAACCAAAGGATCATCGCGGGGTAGGATGATGTCTCATTTATCAGCTAGAGTAAATGTTATTGGTTGTTATCCTTCGTCCACTTTCATCACAGAGTTTACTTAGTACGCCTGTCTTACGTAGGCTTTCCTTGCAGAAGAGGTGCTTCCTGCTATCGTTTCGCCCCCAGAGATAAAATTAATAACAGGATGAACTGGTGCATTGTTAACTGCAGGATCTCTTCTCTCCTTTCTCCTTCTTGAGGCCTTTCATCATGCCTCTTTTGTTCGACACCTCTCTCCCTTTGCTCATTATTATATCTTCTCTCACCATATCTTCTATCATCAAATATTTTATTATCAAACCCTCTTCTTCCATGAGGGTGCCCACCTTTGTCTCCTCTCTATGCTTCCACATAGGTGAATCTTTCTAGTTTTCCTTCTTAAGCAAGGCCTCGATTCGGTTCATGAGTTCGTGACACTTATCCGTGAAGTGTCATTGAGTGCTGTAATATTTGCTAAATGCTTCAGTATTTCTACCCAGCACCTTGTCAACCTTTGGGGGAAGAGTGATGAGTCCATATCCTTCAATTGCTGCCAAAATTCTTGATCTGGATTCAGTGAGGGGGGTGTACTTCTCAAACCTTAGTCTTGATGGTCCCTTGGAACCTTCTACTCTCTCCTTCTTCTTACTTGGTTCTTCATAATCATTTATCTCCTTTCTTTTTCTATCATCCCTCGAGCCAATTATCTTCATCATCTCTGCTTGTCTTATGTATTGGTTGGTTCGAGAGAATAAGTTAGCTAATGATGTTTGCTGATCAAGAGATAAAGACTCTTGGAGCTGGATAGACCAAGTTCCTTGGAGCATGACTTCCACAACAACCCCGGCTGTAACTCGTGGATCTCTAAAGTTGCACTCCTTAATCAATCAATGTACTGCTTTAGGCTTTTCCCTTCCTTTTGCCTCACACTGAGCAAGTAGGTGGCATCGTTCTTTTTCTTACTGTTGATAATAAAGGTGTTGATGAACTCCTTCTTTAGTTGATTGAAACATGAGATGAATGCTTCCTTCAATGGATAGAACCAATGACGAGCAACATCCTTTAACGTGATCGAGAATGCTTGGCACATGATTGCATCTTCCCATCCGTGTAAGAGCATGATGGACTCATAGTTTTGTATGTGCTCACGTGGGTCTTCCTTTCCTGTGAAGGTGAGAGATGAGACATCTTGAACTTAGGGGGGAGGAGTTTCCCCATAACTTCCTTAGTGAAAGGGATTGCCCCTTTCTGGTGTCTCTCCTCAGAAAGTACCAACTTCTTCTGTTCTAGGATTCCTTCGACTATCTTCTGGATGTTGGTCATATCCTTCGCACTCACTGTGGACTGGTTGTCCAATTCCGCCTTCCTAGTGGGAGCTCTAAGAATCTCTTTGCAAGTGCTCTCCACTACTTTTTGGTATTGTTCCCTCTCTCTTCGTGGACCAAATATTCCTTCATCTCGTACATGGACTTCATACTTCTCTTCATGAAATTGAGGACAAAAGTAAGGCTCTCGGTACTCAGGAGCTTGGGCTTGGAGGTTCAAAGGTTGTTCTTCCTCTAGGGTCTTTTG
>CAODLS010339011.1:0-10951 GCA_948243855.1 Flueggea neowawraea
AGAGAATATTTTGTAATCAATCCAATTCGTTCTTTGTGTGTGACCCTATAGACCCACTTGAAATTGGTAATGGGCCTCGTCCCAACCTTTAGGCCCAAATTCCATAAGCGGTATCTAGTAATACATTATGGTAACCCAAAATCAAGTGGTTATCGGTGAACTGAGTTAACCTTTCATAGTCTGATGTATAGTCCTTTTGTCACCCGATATCTCATCTAAGCATAAGGCATGATCACATGTCAACCTTATGTAGCTTAGCATGTTTCTTGATCTTGAGCAAATTGATATAACAAATGACATTGATAAAATCCTTTATCAATTCATTCAAGTATGCATACATTCCATCAATCCTACTCATCAAGTGGCCAAGAGATATCACTATTCAAAAGAGGAACAAATCCATATAAATCTTGAGAAATCTTGAGAAATCATTAAAGTAGCTACTTTGTGACAACGATCCATGAAGTGCTTTCATAGCGGGCCAGTCCAATACATGTTCCCAACATGCATCTATGTTCTAAGTTGATATCTCATATCCATAATCAGTAAAACGTGATTATCCTCTTAGCAACATACTAATCTTTAATTCATTATCATTCCCATGATATGATCGATTAGGGACATTTAGAATAGTATTCTCTTATCCTTATGGTTTTACTATCAAGTCACGCGCTTGATGGCACATGGAAGAATAAACTATTCATGGAGTTTTATCTTCATAAAATAGATAATATTTCATAGAAATGAAATGCCTCTTTATTAAATAATCGAATGACAATGTACATTAATGATTGGACTATGGCACAATTCTAACATTTTGAACCAATCTACACCACTTAGCAAAAATCATTAATGGTATCACTTTTATTTGCAAGGAATCTAACCCATGTAAATCTTGAGAAATCATTAACAATCACCAAGGTATACAATTTACCACCTAAGCTAAAATGTCTAGATGGAACAATTAAATCCATATGTACACGTTCTAATATCCTACATGTAGAAATCTCTTTCTTGGGTTTAAAAGAACCTCTAGCATGTTTACCTCTAATGCATGGTACACACAAATGGTCTTTTGTAAAACATAATTTTGGTAAACCTCTAACAATGTCATTTTTTGCAAGTTTTGAAATTAAAGGAAAAGGTGCATGACCTAATCTTATATGCCATAAAAATGTATTTTCATCTAAAGTCATCAAAAATTTTTCATTAAAAGATAATGCATCATGCAAGTTGACAACAAAAATGTTTCCATGTCTAAAACCAACAAATGCAATTTTGTCATCTTTTGAAGCCGTGCAATGTGATGATTCAAATTTAATATTATAATCTATGTCACACAATTGTGAAACACTAACCCATTAACTAAATAAACATTATCAATGGTTGGCAAATGTTCCTTACCCACTTTACCAATACCAATGATCTTACCTTTATTGTTGTTACCAAATGTAACATGTCCATGATTCTTAATTTTTACCTCAACAAATAAGGTTTTGTCTCTACTCATATGCCTTGAACTTCCACTATTGATATACCACATGCTTGAGGATACTCTATTTTTGACTTGCGCCTACAAAATCAATTTTGTTTTGTTTCAATGGTACCCGAGCAACTTTGGGTCCTTTTGTGTTAGTCACATGGACCAAGTTCAGAAGAATGGTTCCTTTTGGAATCACACCTTCTTCACCTTGATTGTTCTTCTAAAACTCATGCAAGAATATGAGCTATGTCCTATTTTCAAGCATCTAGTGCATGTAGGGAATCCTAGGTTCAAAGAATCATTTTTCTTTTCATTTGAAAACTTGTTTAACAAAGACAATTCTCTCTCCAAAGGATCACATCCTATACCATGTTTGGACAATGGAAATCTTTGTAATGAAGGCAATTTTTCAAACTTTTCATTGCCACAATAGAATTTATTAACAACATATCAAAATTATGTTTGTATTCTATCAATCTCATCTCTCAACTTTTGATGCTCAACCAAGTAAGATTAATGATCTTTAGGGGTGTTTTCAAGCTCTTTGATTTGATTAATCAAAGTTTCATTTTCAATTTCCAAAGACTCATTTTTATTTTTCAAAACTTCATTGAGCTTGAAAATTTCTTCAAATTCATTTGTCAAAGATTCAAATGATTCAACAAGTTCTTGGTGAGAAGAAGTATTTACCTCATTATCATCTTCATCACTAGAGTAGGAGCTCTAAACCATGAGTGCAAGGTTAACTTCTTCCTTGACCTCATCATCATCTTCCTCATCACTCAATGTAGCAACAAGGACCTCATTCTTCTTGCTCCTCTCATATTGTGGTATAGAAGTGGGAACTATACAATATTTTCTGTAATGGCTCGGTTTTCCACACTTGTAGCAAGAATCATCATTCCTTTTTTTGTAGGATGTGCTTTTCTTGTAGTCATATCTAGTTCCCTTATTCATATCCTTCTTCCTCCTTTGCAATAAAGATTTGTATATCCTTTTGTTCTTTGCATAGAGGGCAAGTCCTTTATCTTCTTCATATTATTCATCGTCATCATCACTAATTACTTCCTTAGCTTTAAAGGTGAAGTTTTTCTGTTTCAGTTCAGCCTTGGAGTTCATATTCTTTAAAACAATCTCATAGTTAATGAGAGAATCAATTAGAGCACTAAACTCCATTTTGTTCAAGTGCTTCGATTCCATAATAGCCGTAACTGTTGCATCTATTCCTTTGGTAATGACCTCAAAATCTTCTTTATTTTTTCACTACTTGAAATTGGTCTTCCAAGAGAAACAAGACCATTTGTGATATTTGAAAATCGATTAAGCATGCTAGTGATGCTTTCTCCTCCAACATTTGTTTATCTTTATCTCTTTGACTTGAGTGGTTCCTTTATGAGTCACCTCTAACATCTCCCAAATCTCCTTAGCGTTTTCAGAAGATGAAATTCTATTGTGTTCTTCCGGATTCAAAGCACAATATAAGAGTTAGGTTACCTTGGAATTTGAATGGAGTTTCTTCCAATTCTCCTCATCAAAATCTTTATATTTTTTAAGAGAGCCATCTTGTTTCTTTGGAATTTTGGGGCCTAGCACAATGACCTTCATATCTCAATGTTATAAGATTGAATGAATATAGTCATCCTTTTCTTCCAATAGGTTAAGTTGGAGCCATCAAAGAAAGGAGGTTGATTTACCATATATCTTTCGATGTGTGCTCCTACATTCAAAGCCATCCCAAATCTTTGACTCTTTAGATGTTAAGCTGGTTCAATTGAGAGCCCAATGCTCTGATACCAATTGTATAGTTGATTACCACACTAGAAGGGTGGGCTGAGTAGTGTGGTATGTGTGGCTTTGAACATTTTTCAAAAATAATTGCAATCAAAGAAAGAATACAAGAAGTTATAATAGTTTGGCCAACTCTTTGCCTACATCCACTACCTAAGTATCACCACTTATGATTTCTACTATCCCTCAACCAAAATTACAACTTCACTTTCAAGCTAAGTGAGAACTTTTACACTTTCTTGATTTCGGTTCAAGAATAAACCAACCTAAGGATCTACCCTTTGATCCCACTCACAAACACTCTTGAAAGAAGTTTTTCAAATACTCCCTAACAATAAAATGATCTAGTAATACAAGTAATCAAGATGGAATTTAATGAACAATACACTTGTATTAATAAGAGAGAGAAAATAAGAGCTTTGATGCTTGGTAGTTGTTAGAAATGAATGCTCAGGTGTTGTATATAGTTTTCCGTCCTTCCAATCATCTATTTATACTTCTATATTGATTTTTGACTATTGTGAGACAGAATAGAGCCATTGTGGTCTGCCATGGTTCGCATTTAATGCATTGTCAGAGTATGCTCACGTACATTGTACAATACAAGATGTACGTTGTGATTCTTGCATTCTAGATGACGTACGTTGTGTAACCCGTGATGTACATTGATTATAGCTCATTTCCTAGATAACGTACATTTCACTTTAAAGACGTATGTTGTTTCGGCATGAAGATTGTCCTATAGCTTTTGTTTCTCATTCGAGATTTAAGTCGTACGTTGAATCCAAATGATGTACATTGTCTCAAAATATGACGTATGTTTTGTCTTAAGTATAACACACATTGCAAAGCTTCATTTTGCCATTGTACTTAAATTTTGTTTTGTTCCACATGCAGAACAAACATGTATTCTTTGATCTTCAAATCTTCTCTTTGTCTTTCATACAAGACGTGCATTTTCATTATACCCAATACGTACATTGCGCATAAGCTTTTCAAACCTTTGAATTTCCCGCGTGTCTGACGTACGGTACCTCTATTTAAGATGTACGTTGTCTTATGCCATGATGTACATTTTATGAGTAATTCGTATGTTGTTTTTGCACCTGAACCATCTGGTAGCCTCTATTTGATTTTTCGTTAAATATCACGTACATTGTCAATGAAGACGTACGTGGTGAGTATGGAAGACGTATGTTGCTAAGATCAAAATGTACTTTACAAAGAATTCATTCTATTTTTGGTTTTGTTCATCATCAAAACATAAAGGGATCTAAATGTTGACCACCTTTGATCCAATAGCAGGCACATGCACAAACGATCACCATTATCCTCAAACAATATTCGATCAAAATGACATGTAGTTTGATCAAAACACAGAAACGACATGTAGTTCATTCATCATTCCTCTTTTCTTCTGATTTTTTTCTTTCAATTTTTTAACCAATTCCCACTTGATTTAACAACTCCAAAACATTTCCAAACTTCATTAATCATCCAAACAATATTTTTAAAAAAATTAACCCCTCGAACAACAAAGATTGGTTCAAAATTCAATGGAAAAATTAGCGAAATTATTAGCTGGAAAAAGCAAGCTATTACACTCTACGTGTGTAGTTTCACCTCCATGTACGTTAAATTTAGTTCGTAAATACCCACATACATTGAGAACATATTATATATGTTATCGTAATACAGGCTTGAAAGGAGAAAAGGACAGTGAACACAAGAAGTACCTCTACATACGCAGCAACCAAGACAACACGCTTAGATCAATATCATGGCATTTACGTACATTCTTCCAGGTTTATGTACATTTTCCCCAAATTCTACCTTGTCACTATGCATTTTATTCCTTTTTACGCTCATCAAGACATCTCCAATCTATGTACGTTACTCCACCTTTATATATGTTGATCATTAAAATCTGAATCTAGTAGCTCCAATAAAAATTCTACATATGTTGTTCCCAAACAGCATGCTTAGACCAATTTTAAGATCATTCCACTATCTTATGATCCACCAATTACATGTGTTGTATCATCTTACGTGCGTACACAAAGTTTCAAATGAAACACTAGCACATCCGGGATTGTCTATGTATTTTGTTCATAAGTAATGTACTTAGATGAGAAACACTTTGGATGCCAGTGCCTACATCAATCTATTCAACGTGCATGCCAGGTCTCCAATGTTCATAGCACTTACCCAGATATATTCTATAATTTATCCGTGATGATCTATATGCCTTACCATTATTACAACGTGCTTAGAATCCAATCACTTAATATCCAAAACCAGTTACCATGAACCATATACTTAACACATTTTACATCAACTTAAGTGACTTCAATTCATGCATAGATCACTTTTTCGTATATGAATGCAAATGCATATATATATATATATATATAACAATTAGAATTCATTCAAAACACACATACCAATACGCATACGAATTGAAACAAAAGTCTTTTCATTAAGAAATTTTGTCAAAATATCAGCAAGTTAATCATTAGTGCAAACAAATTAAACTTCAATATCAACATTGACAACATGATCATGAATAAAATGATTCTTTATATCTATATGCTTAGTCTTAAAATGCTGAATTGGGATTTTTAAAATATTTATGGCACTTGTATTGTCATACTTGATGGGGATTTTTGACAATTCAATTCCAAAACCAATAAATTGTTGTTTAATCCACTAAATTTGTACAATACATATCACGACCCATAGTCGGGCCCGTGACTAGTGTACGAGGCGGACTGTATGTGAGAGCCCGATCCATCCTACACAAGCCTCTGTGATTAGACATTCTACACATTTTATTCAATTAAACATTTTAATTATAAAAACTTTTATAATTAAAAGCAAACCATATATATATGAATATATATCAATATAGCAAAATATTAATAGAGTTATAAAATCATCAGGGTTATCCCAAAATACAACAGTGTATCCCAATATCCCAATAGTAGTCAAATGTGGAGCTCTATGACACAACAAAGTAGAGTCCCAAACAAGGGCACTCACAATAGCTAAAAGTGCCTCACTAGGTCCGAGAGGTGGATCAGATGCTAAACGTCCAAAATGTCACCTGTGAACAAAGGGTAACATAGACAACAGAAGAGAAATGGGTAAGAATCCCTAGTGAAAAAACAACACGTAAGACAGCCTCATATCTGCCTCACAAAGACTGGTTTAAAATCATTTTTCAAACTAGCACGCACATATATAGATACCATATAGTATACACACTATATACATAATACATTTTCTAAAATTGTTTTACCAAAACGTTCGCATTCATATCATACAACTTGCATTTAGGCAATATATATATATATATACGCTTGTGTATTCATAGTACAAGACCATATCAAAGAAATATCAGTGTGGACTCGGCCACCTGACTGCTCAATAAAAGCGTATATCTAGTCGGATATACGGTCACCCCAATCCCTGGTGACTAGGGCCATAAACATACAATGGTATACCAAAGACTACATACTTCGTAGTAGGGTGTCCCCATATCAGTCTGATACATACATAGTATTTCACATACAATCATGTAATATCTTTTCCTTTATTCCATCATTTACAAAATGCTCTTGTATATATATACCCATATATACTTTAGATTTTCCATATCAAAACGTTGGTTAATAATAATCGCATATCCAGACTATTAATTAATCCAATACTTATTAGTCAAATTTATGTCATAGCCAGACATATCAAAAATATCATACTTAATTTTTTAAGATACAACCTGTGTGTCTGAAGCTGCTATTTCGCTCACCTGGTATCCAAAGCTGCGGATCCAGTCAAACACCGCTCATAGGTGGCTGCTCTTACTGGCAGGCATATGGAGCTGTATAGATACAATAGACATCAAGATACGAGACAATATAGTATTGTGGCGGTACTGGATGTATGCATGCAATGCAAATGACAACTAACTCTCGATGGCGTCGAGAACTTATGCCAAAATATCCAAACTCTCATTTCGATCATACTCGACCAAAAAAAACACACGTATTGGCAGAAATTAGCCTCCCAAGCAGGGATCTAACCTCAGATCCTACAAACAACTTCAAAATCATCAAGAATTCCAACCTTCAAGTTCGGATTTCTTGAACCACTCAACACAAATTGTCAAATATTGACACCTAACATCATATCTATGTATTTCTAACATCAATCTATCATAGTACATCAGATACAACTCTAGATCTGATGAGAAATCTACCAAAATCTAGAACCCTAGCTCGGATCAAACCCATTTCGTTCAAACACGAAATCCCTGAAAACCAAAGCTAGAATCCCGTGGTTACAACCTTAACCAAGCTTAATCTACCCATATATAACTTGTTTTACAACATAAAATTAAGATCTGAACAAAACCCCAATATTCGTTCAAAACCATAGATGAACAAATGCGATGTGAAAATAATAAAAGGAAGAGATTATAGGATGATTCTTACCTTCAGAATCGCAATAGAAGCGCTGAGGAGCAATTGAAAGTGTAGAGAAGTAGTTGATAGAGTAATTTCGGTGGTTGAGATCAGTTATGACAACAAAGAGCCGTAGGTGGGTGTATTTATAGACCCTCAGAACTGAAACGTGGCATTTAATTTAATGTACATGGAAAAGGCCCATCTACGCACATTGAACCTTCCTCTACGAACATTGATTGAGTACTACGTGCCTAGACAAAGCTGCTGTGTGCGTAGACGGCAGATCTGGCGACCTATCCCTCATAGATCTATGATCAACGTACGCACCAACTAGTGCTATGCACGTAGATCACCATGCTCACCATGGTTTCAAGTCCAAATAACGTCCAATATGCACAGATGTCTCCAACGCACACAGAAGTATGTAGGCACATTCATAGTTTGGGTCAGACATTCATCTACGTGCATAGATTTAGCTTCAATGCACGTAGATGACCCTCTGGCCTCAATCTATTCGCGTAGAACAATCCTCAACGCAAACAGATGACTCTCAACATGCTTTGCACACACAAAACCACCTCCAAACATTGTTGATCGAAGTTCAATACTTAGGAACCCCAAAATTCCCTGAATTTTGGATGGAATACCATCGGATTCTGGTCAGAACAGACGATATATTACATACTGCCCCCTCAAAAGAAATTCGTCCCCGAATTTCAAAGCACTAAGTCAGAGCTAACTGAACTAATATTGTTGGACCAAAGGTGGTTAACATTTAGATCCCTTTGTGTTTTGATGATGAAAAAAATTGAAAATGAATTGTGATGGTCATAACTTACGTTTTGATAATGTGACGTACGTTATAATTGATGAAAAATCAAATAGAAGCTACTGGATAGTTTAGGGCAAAAACAATGTACGCTATATTAAATCAACGTACGTCATCTGGATGATCAACGTACGTCTTAAAAAGCTCCACCTACGTCTTAGGTTACTTTAGTGCACGTCCTGACACCATCAACGTACGCTACATTCACGCGGGAAATTTGAAGGCCGATGCACAAATGATCAATGTACGTTTTACCAAACATGCAATGTACATTATGAATGGAAGAGAAAAAGAAGATTTGAAAATCATAGAATGAATGTTTGTCCTCCACGTGGATGGAGACAAAATTCAAATACAACTGTAAACTGAAGAATTGCAGCATACGTTATACTCAGTGCAACGTACGTCATAATTGATCACAACGTACGTCAATTTAATTCAAAGTACTATGAGAGCTCCAGATGAAAATCAGAGGCTACTGGATTGAAATTTTATCTTAACAATGTACGTTTTGTTATTCCAACGTACATCAAGGGGGAGGGTGCATATGATCAACGTACGTTAAGTAAGTTTACAACGTACGTCACCTGAAGGTGCAATTCACAACGTACATTGTGTAAGGGTCAACGTACGTCTTGATACTCTGACAGTGCATTAAATGCAACCCAAACTGCCCTACAATGGCTATAATATGTATTACAATGGTACAAAAGCTATGAGAAGGGTATAAATACATGTTTGGAAGGTCAGAAAACATAACACAATATCTGGGCATTGAATTCTTACAACTACCAAGCATCAAAGCATTGAATTTCTCATTTATTAATACAAGCATATTTGTTATTCTATTTCATTCTTCATTTGCTTGTATCACTAGCTTATACTTTGTTGGTGAGTGTTTGTGAACACATTTAAAAGAGTGATTGTGAGGGGGATCAAGGGTAGATCATTAGGTTAGTTTTTGTTCTTGAACCGAAATCATGAACCTTGTAAGAGTTCTCACTTAGCTAGAAAGTGAACTTTTTAATCTTTGATAAGATTGATAGTGAAAATCCTTAGTGGTGATACTTAGGAAGTGGATGTAGGCATCGAGTTGGCCGGACCACTATAAGTTGTTTGGGTTCATTCTTTTATCGCACTTATTTTCGAAGAAAATTCAAAGCTTCTATTACCACACAATTCAGCCCACCTTCTAGTGTGGTTATTGACTCTGCAATTGGTATCGGAGCTTTTGGCTCTTGTTTAAAGCGGCTTAACATCTAAAGATTCAAAGATCCAGGATGGATTTGAATATGGGAACTCATGTCGAAAGTTATGCAGTAAATCGTCCTCCATTCTTTGATGGCTCCAACTTCAACTCTTGGAAGAAAAAAATGATTGTTTTTCTTCAATTCTATGATATAGAAACTTGGAAGGTCATTGTGCTAGGCCCCAAAATTCCAAAGTATGAAGATGAATCACTCAAGGAATATAAAGATTTTGGTGAGGAAGATTGGAAGAAACTTCATACAAACTCCCAGGCAACTCAACTCTTATATTGTGCATTGAATCCGGAAGAGCACAATAGAATTTCATCTTGTGAAAATGCCAAGGAAATTTGGGAAATGTTGGAGGTGACTCATATAGGAACCACTCAAGTCAAGGAGACAAAGATCAATATGATGTTGCATGACTATGAGTTGTTCTCAATGAAGAAAGAGGAAAGCATCACTAGTATGCTTTATCGATTCTCCGAAATCACAAATGGGCTTGCTTCGCTTGGAAGACCAATTTCAAGTAGTGACAATGCAAAGAATATTCTAAGGTCAATACCAAAGGAATGGGATGCAATGATTACGGCCATTATGGAGTCAAAAGACTTGAATAAAATGGAGTTTAGTGCCTTGATTGATTCTCTCATTAATTATGAGATTGTGTTGAAAAGTAGAAACTCCAAGGCTAAACCGAAAGAGAAGAACTTAGCCTTCAAAGCTAAGGAAGTTACAAGTGATGAAAAGGAGGATGAAGAACTCATTCTACAATAAGAACCAGAATGATGATAGTTGCTACAAATGTGGCAAACCGGGCCATTATGCCAAAGATTGTAAAGTTCCTTCATCTAAACCATATTATGAGAGGAGCAAGAAGAAGGAAGTCCTTTTTGCAACTTGGAGTGATGAGGAAGATGATGATGATAGCAAGGAGGAAGTCAACCTTGCCTTAATGGCTCAAAGCACCTACTCAAATGATGAGAAGGATAATGAGGTAAACAACTCTTCTCATAATGAACTTGTTGATGCATTTGAATCATTGAATAAAGATTTTGAAGAGATTTTCAAACTAAACAAGGTATTGAAAAAGAGAAACAAATCTTTAGAAATTGAAAATGAAGCCTTGTTAGAA
>CAODLS010339118.1:0-10583 GCA_948243855.1 Flueggea neowawraea
AAATTAATAATTAGCCCAAAACTTTTAGAATTTACAATTAAATCCTCCAAATAAATCAAATTTATAATTAAAAACTCAATTTTCTTCAAAATTACAATTTTATCCCAAAGTTCTTCAAAATTACAATTCAGCCATTATGCAAAATTCCAATTCAGTCCCTAAATGTCAAATATCAGTTTCAGTCCTCAAAATATTTAGAATATGGCAAATTTCAGTTTTAGTCATTTCGTTACAAAATAACACCAAATGGTCCCTAATCCCGGGCCAAACATAACCCAATGTTTTCAACCATACCATTCAACTCAAAATCACCCAATGAGTCCGAATCTACCTTCGGTTCATCCAAAAACCGAGCCAAACGATCCAAACGAATTTCGAACCGAATTACCCTTCCCTCAAAAATCAGCAATTCATCAATTTTCAACCTAGATTCATGTTCATCTAACTCTCCCCATCAAAACCCCATAAAATTTCATCCGAAAATCATCCAAGAACCCCTCCAAAATTCAAAAATCCCATTCGGTCACCCCCCCAAATTACGAAAAAAACCAAAGAAGAGAGGAGAGGGAGAGAGATTACCTCCAAAAATCCATTCGGCCGACAAGGAAGAGAGAGAGACTAGAGAGAGAGAGTCAGATGTAGTGAGAGAAAGACGAGAGAGAGAGGTTCGGTTGAGAGAGACGAAGAAAATGAAGAAGAGAAGAAGAAAAAGAATTTCTGGCAGCTGCTGGGTTTGATTTCAAAACGACGTCGTTTTACTCGTTCAAAACGACGTCGTTTGGTTAAGTGAAAATTCAGTTTATGCGGACGCGAACGACCGGTCGTTTGGCGACTCAAACGACACGCCGTTTTCTTCATCGAATGACCGAGCGTTTGTCCATACGAACAACTTGTCGTTTTTTCCTTCTGAACGAACGACACGTCGTTTTGCTTGGAACCGAACAACTGTGCACCTAACGCCGAACGACACGCCGTTTAGTTCAACCATCAAACGACCTGTAGTTAAGTCTTATTTTTTCCAAAATTTTGTTTTTCAATTTTATCCATTTTCTCTTAATCAAAACATTTCCAAATCATTTCTAAACTTTATTAATTACCCAATTAACATTTAAAACTCAAAATTAACCCTTTTAATTTCAAAAATAAATTTTGAAATTAAATTAAAAATTTCCAGAATAATTAAATAAAATTAACAAAACATTCCCTTATTAAAGCAAATTGAAAATACTAATTCTAATCAATAATTTCAACAAAATTTTGGCCATACCAAATTTTATAAAACCAAATAAATGATTATCATTTATTACAAAATTAACAAAAATTTATTTAACAAAGAGGAAAAATATTTTTACCCTAAAATTTAATCGAAAAAAAATACGAGATATTACAGTAACAACGGTCTGTTTGTGGATGAAATTGGCCCATGGTTTGAACTTTCGGTTTCGACTATTTTTGAAAATGGTGAACCGGAACAGGATTGAATTTTGGCAGTTATAAGGGTGTCAGTTCCAGTTCTGCCGGTTCTACTTTTTGTCAATCCGATTCTAATTCGAATTGGCGGGCTAGTTAAAGAATGACTATGTTTAGATAGTTTCAATGATTAGAGATACCTATGAACACCTCTAATTTTTTCTTTAAAAGTTTAAAACTTTTTAAAAATAAAAAATTAATTAAAAATATTAATTTAATAAACTTTTTATATTTTATATATAAAATCGAAAGTAAATATACTTATTATTTTTAAAAAGTCAAATTTCACTTTTATTCTCTTTATTATTAATGTGAAGTTTTAATATAATTTAAAATTTTTTATTGACTAATTATGTATTTATATATAATTTTTAATTTATTTTACAAATAAAATATTAAAATTTTAAAAGTGTCAATACAGATGATTTTAAATTTTATAGAGATTTTTAATTTTGCTCTATAAAATTTAAAATACTTTTTATATATTAAAAAAAGTCATTTAAAATTAACAGTACTATTGAAAAATGCTCTAAGAAGGCAATTGGGGATGCAATGAGAAGAATGCAAGACAAGTCCAGAGGAAACTATGGTTCTTTGTGGTCTTGATTGATCCAACGGTGATCAGACCATTAGAATGTTCCCCTTTAATCTAACGGTCAGTTTTCATTTACTTAGCATCTAAGTGGAACAAAAAAAAAAAAATAGGAAGGAGTAGAAAGTGGAACGAAACTGGTGTGTTCAGTTGTCGCACTCTGTTTCTATTGTCTTCACTGTCAACTCACATACGACTCAAAATCCAGGCCTTACGGCCATAAGAGTGAGAGAAAGAACGTTTACACTCCTATTGCAGCTAAAAAGCATCTGAAGAGTCTCTCCGTCGTTCGTGTAGCAGCCAGAAGGGCGTAAGGCGATTCGATCCTTCTAGGACATTCTGGATTACTTTCTTATTCTATAGTCCACACAACCTTCAAACAAATAACCAAAACCAAAACTCTTTAAGGCGCTTTCGATGGATTTGCACGGTCGGATCCAACGAAGAAACGGTTCTGAATCCGAATGGAGCCCTACGAGTAGCGAAACGGGTCTGGAAGCGATCGAAAATCCAAGCCGGCTAGTACTGGGTGGTGCTGTGGTTGGAGACAGATTCCACCCGACTGATCAAGAATTGATTAATTATTATCTGCAGCGATTCATTCTTGGTGTTGGTTATGAGGGCAATGAATTGCCTATTGCAGAGGTCAAAGTTTACAAGTTTGAACCATGTCAACTTCCTGGTAAACATTGTTTTCTTGTATTGAGGATTCGATTTTAGTCGTTTTTTAAATGATTGTATTTCTATTCTCGCGTAGGTCTTTCAAAGATAGTGTCTAATGACCAAGAATGGTACTTCTTTTCTCGACTCGAGTTTATGGATAAGAAGAAGAAACGATTTACTCGGAAAACCAAAACTGGAACTTGGAAACCGACTGGTAAACCTCGAAAAGTCTTGGCAAAACGCACAAGGAAAGAGATCGGTTCGAAGAGGACTCTGGTTTTTTATGAAAAGAAAGTAAAGACAGACTGGGTCATGCATGAGTATCAGTGTACGCCGGATTCCAACCTGCCTAATGCGGTAATTGTTTTTATGAGCGTAGTAATAATTTTAATAGTGTCTTTGTGTTTCGTATTGAATTGATTGACTTCCACATTTGTTACTTATATTGAAGAATTTTATTAACGAATTTGATTGTTGATTTGTTAGTTTTGAATTGATGATTAAGCTGATTAGAAACATAGGAGTTTGTTAAACTGTCTGGAATTCCACAAATTTTAAATCGACTAGGATTGAGTTTTGTAAAGATAATCTCCATACACTAAATCTATTTGGCTAGACAATGAATGGCTAGAATTGGCCAAAATCTCATTTAAGTGCAATAATTAATGTCATATGACAATAAATGATATAATTAATAAATCCAAAAGACCATTTTATCCTTAAAGACAAAGAATAATTTTTTTATAATTTAAATTTCAATTTTTCAATCTGTCTTGATAGTATTAAATATATTTTGCATTTATTAATTTATTTATGTTTCCGAGAATTAATTAATATTTTCAATTAATACTGGCTAATCTGAATTAATATTTTCATGACATTAAACATGATTGGTTTCTCAAATAAGCCTACCTTCGTATAAAATCATCGGTAAAAATGGAGATTATAACAATGGTTTACTTTTCAAGATTATGAAATCATATGGGCAGTATAGGCAGAAGTTATCATAAAGACAATTTATGCAGAAGTAATTCCTGTTAGGTTTTACGAATGAATGACATTCTGTTCATATTCTGTTCTCTATTATATATAAAATGTTGATTCATCTTCTGTGAATATGTTAGAAATTAGAATGTGTTGAAGCAAGCATGTATTATACAGCTGCAGCCGCCTTGAAAAAGCATGTTTTTGTTAGAGATTTATTGCATCACACTTTATTGTATCACACTTTAAACTTTCGGGTGCCAACTCTGTAAATGCTAAACAAGGCTAGGCTAGATTGGACTAATTGCCAACCTTATTCCTACAAATGGCTTAATCATATCGGACTAATTAACCGATCAACCTAAACATTTACACTAATTTGGGTATGATAATCGTAGTTTTTCTTCTTTGAATACTCGACTTATTGATCATAGTGTAGTGAGCGGTTATTATATGAATATTTGTACATATATGCATTAATTATATCCTTCACGACATATACTTTGTTTTTTCGATAAGTCATTTTATTATTTTCCACTGACAATCGACCTTTCAGTACTGATATTGATTTGAGTACCAATAAATTACATACTCATTAATATATATCTTTTGCTGATCAATCGATAAATAATAACCAATAATTCTTGAAAAATTCGAGCTATTCAAGTTTTATTTAGCAAAAATTTTGTTCATGCAATCTATAAACTTGTTTTGTGTTATTTAACAGATTTAGATTCGAGTTTAGGAAATCTATCTATATTTAGAACTTGAATTTAAGATTTTAGTTAAGTTCATGGAATTTACATGCGTATGTTCTCTCTGTATATATACATATGAGATAGAGGTACAGAAATAATAACTTCTGGCCATGCGTGGAGTCATTTAAAGTAATTCCTGTTATGGTTGTGCATTGGAAAATAATATTTTAATTGGCATTAATTACTCTGGCCATGCATGGAGTCATTTAAAAAAGAGTTTCGGGAGTCATTTTTTTAGTCAAATTCTTTGAGGGTAATGATGTCTTTTTCGTATTGGCTAATCTCAATTAATTATTTCATAACATTAGTTAAAGTGGATTCTAGTCATTCTAGCCATCTTAGATTCTATCCATTTAGCAGTGTCTAATCTCATATTGCTTAGATGTAGGACGGGCCAAGGGTATCACAAATTTTTTCCTATAAATAAGTTTTGACACTTGATTATTTTGTATCACAAATGTTACACTAAGTTAATTAGTAAGGGTGTAACTTGGGTTTGAACTTTGTAAAAATGAGAGGTTTTATAATTTTGTGCGTTCAAAAATTGTGATATTTATTTTGTGGACTTATGTCTATTAAGGAATGAACCACTTCGAAAAAATTGTGTTTTTTTTTATTTTCCTAATTTATTTCTTATGTGAGTGTGATTGTGTGTTTGAACTCAATAAAAACATTGTTTTGCTTGTTATTCATCCTTTGCATTTTACTGTTTACAGGGCGAGTTTGTTATCATCAAGTTAAAGAGAAAACCTAATGAGAAGTCTAAGAAAAATAAAGTAAATTATGGCGCCACTGTTAACTGTGATGATGAAGAGCGATGTGTCAGCATGATGGCTGCTAATTCAGCTTGCCATGATGATGAATTCGTCTCTTCTGATTTAGGAGGCCATAATCATGATCAAATGACTGCAATTTTAACCTATGACTTCTATGAACCCGGCTGTGGAATGGCTTCAAGTTGTGACATTCCATCATCAGACACAGAATTAGGAATGGGCAGATGGAGTGCCCCCACAACACCTCTCTTCTTAGAAGATCAATCAACAATTGAAAAGAGCACCCATGAGAGTCCTTTCTTGTTGGAAGATCAATCAGCAAATCCAAAGAACATCCACACGACTTCTGATATTCAATCATCACTCAACGTATCGGATGAGGGTGGACGTAGTAAGCCTTTGACTCCTTTAGTATTGGAAGATGAATCGTTCAATGGAAACTGTGAGTTTAATGTTTTAACGGGTTGTGATCTTGACTTCCAAATATTGGCAGAAGATGTCCAGGAAGATGGGTGGGCTCCTTCTGCATCAATTTCTATGCCTTGCGGTATTGGAAAGGAAGCAAGATTTAATAACTTTGTCCCAAGTCAATTAATTCCCAATATACCTGAATTTCAAAGTCTGAATAAGGTGGACGAAAATTCACCTAGTGAAATGAGTGGTTTTGAAGCAGGAAGTGATCAAATGGCTTCAGCCTACGAAGTGATGGCTATTGCTTCTTGCGGTGGATATGATGCTGTCCCTTCTGATTTTGATTATCAAAATATAGTAGAGATGACTGCTATGTCAACCTATGACGGTGGTGAACCAAGTTCTCAAAGGATTTATAGCTATCAAAATCAATCATCAACTAGTGAAGTCCAAGAAAGTGGATACTTTCCTACGAGAGTATCATCTCTTATTCTTCAAAATAAAGAAGAAAATGAACAATCAAATTGTTTGTTAGCTTCTGATTCTGAAAATCAGATGCTGCCTTCAGAAGTTGAAGACAGTCCTCCCAAGGAAACACCTGCCGGAAACCAAGTTACTCAACACAAAATCAATCCAGGCTGCTCAGTGACTTCGAAGTTTGCAGATGACTGTCAAAACAAGGAGATTGATAAGGCGTTCCTCCATGATTATGATTTTTGGAGTAGCCTGATGGATTCTGATGTAGATGCTGCAAAGGAGACATTCGGAGCGGTGGATGCTGATGTGTTGGCTGAATGGGAAGCATTCCGTGAGCTACAACGTTCCCTCGACCCTGCTGTGCAGCAAACCGTATGCGCTGAGCAGTGCATGTAAATGTACTTGCTTCCCTATCTTGGCTCAAGGGAATTATCGATCTAATCTTTGTTACATTAGCTATGGATGCAGCGCTAGTATTATTCAGCTGATATTATGATAATGACTCTGAGTTCAATGATAATTGGTGGTCTTCCTGTTTGTAGTGGTAAACTATATTGTATGTAATGGATTATGGTTATCGGTGATAATGAGCTTGTGTAGTCTTTGTTTCTGGTGCTAAGTAATTCATCACTTCGTTACAAATAAATGGATGCCGAAAATGAAATAATTAAATATTTTGAATATGCTGAAACTTATAAGAGATTTTTTTTGAACGATGTGGATCTCATTGCTGAGAATCAAGGTTAAAGATTCTTGTTTAGCTGTAAAATCAGCAATACAAAATTCCTTATACATACAAATGGCAGTTGTGTTAACAATGCGTTAATATCCAAAATCAAAGCCTTGACCTCTCAGGAGAATCTTCCAAGGCCATGAAGTGCTTTTGAGATTGAGAGTGCATCGGAAAATATCAACTCCATGGGAGGAGCAAAACTTCGCCGCCAACAGGACTGCCTATTGAAGGACATAAGCTTCAGCAGCAGATCTCCGTCCCGGTTTTAACGAACGACCTTACTGTACGTTTTCTAGAGAGTCAAGTTGGGGTCCTGTAATGCTATCATTACAAATAAAAAAGAAAAAATTACTACCTCGATTTCGTTTAATATAGTTATAAAAATTCCATAAAAATTAGTTACTGGAAAAACAAGTTACCTAAAATTAGAAGTTAATTATTGAGAAAGTTTAATTTTTATGTGTTTGGTATACATTTTCTAGAGAGTGAAGTTGTAATGTGATTTTTTCGTTACATTAAAGACAATAATGCCCTTAGAAAAAAATACAATGCTTTAGCTGCCCGTTTGTGGAATGTCAAAGATTAGTCCTTTGAATCACTAAACAAATTTCTTATAAGCTTACAATTTGTCAAGTATCAAAACCTAACAAAGAGGGATCCCAGCAGAGCAATGCAGGCACATGGATGCCACAAAGCTTGAAGGATTCAAGTTTAAGAATACTCCAATCTAACTCAAAGAGCACATTTGCTATGTTTCATTTCATAACAACAGTACCCAGCCACAAGTGAAACAAAGAAATACAGAACAAGTTCACAACCAAAACAAATAATGTCGTGTTAGTTCAACAGTTACTTCGTTTTCAAGGAACTGCATTAACAGCATCAAATATACACCAGCAATCCAAATACCAGAGTGTTGCAAATTAACTTCTGCAAAATATAAGATTCCACAAATCTGGTGCGAGTGACAGAAGATTGAAACTATATTACTGCAGGCACCATTAAAAATAGTAGCTAACCTCTAACACCATCTGTTATTCCAAGCTTCACGAGCTCAGCTGGAAGAAAAAAAAAATAAATTTATGAACCATGTCCATTAAAATTGTGTATGGTAAAATCTAATATGTAATGGAATGTACAAGACCAACAAATCTGAATTATATGATATTTTAAAAAGTTAACGCAACAAAAAATCTATTAAATCTTCTTCTTATAAAGAAAAGGCAATGCTTACAAATGATCATACGGCATTACTTGTTCTTGCTTAAGCAAGAACAAGTAATGCAACAAAATTTCCATCCATGTTTCTGTACAACCAAAAAAAATTAATTTTCAAGATGAGCTTCCAAACGGAAAACTACCAAACATCAACAAACAATTAATTGATTCACTTTCAATTTATTTTTTCTATTGACTTTCACAGCCACCGTTAAATTAAAAAAAAAAAAGATTGTGACAAATGAGTACTTTTTATCTGGTAAAAACTAACTTGACACACGCAAGAAGAAAAAAACTAGTGAATACAGTTTAAAGATTCAATCTTTAACGAATGAACAACAAGTTGAAGCCAATTCATATGCTCTCCAAGCAATTAAACTTATACCCACTTCACCAATTATATAACCACATTTGATCCAAAGAATAACAAATGAATACAAGTCAGTCAATGTAAGAACAAGCAAGTTCATTGTGCTCCTTATTGATGATTCCGCCGGGGATAGAAGAGAAAATCCAGTAAACATTGGACGAACCACACTATGAGAAATAAAAACCCACAAAGAGAACCCACGAACACCCCCATTTTCACAACAAATGAAGCTCAAATCAGCAAAACAAACCCATAAACATCAACTCCATCCACTTCTTTTGACCACATTCATTAACCGTAAATCTTGTATATTAACTCTATTGCCTCAAAATTCACACTTTACAATCAAATGGGTTACTTCAGGTTCCATCGAATCAATCTTCAAAACCCTCATTCTCATAAACCCAAATCAAACCCACCAAAAACCCACTTAAAATCACAAATGTACATGAAAAGTCTTCAAACCCATAATCAGTTACATGATCGACAAACTGTAAAAGGAAAAGAAAAAAAGCTTAGATTTTTACCTAATTTCGGTGACTGTGAGAGAGAGAGTGATTAGACGGCGACCGAGCTTGGCGAACGGTGACACGGCGCGAGCGAGAGTGAAATAGAGAGATTGAGCGTCGGGTTAGAGAGGATTTGGGGATTGAGGGAGATGTTCCGTTCTTGGCGCAGAGAAGCTCACCATTTTGGCGCGAAAGAGAGGTTAGGAAGAGAGGGTGGAAATGTCATTTCCGGCTCGGGAAGAAAACACTCTACTCCCCCTGTGATTTTTCGTCCCGTACGGATGGGACTTTTCCCCCTCCAACTCAGGAAGGTGATGAGAACGTGGAACCAAGCAGGCTAGGTAAGTATCGTCCCAGGGTAAGTAAGTTTCCTCCAAAGTTCCCCTATACCAAACAAACCCGAATTCGTCTGGAAGTAATAGACCAGACTATCCCGATATAACTCGCCTTGTGATGCTTCTAGTTTAATACACCTCGGTTTTGCCACACCACACACATTAACTAATAACATGTTCCAACCCACTCCTTTTCTCGCCACCCACATTTAACCCTCGGATCGTCGTCTCCTTCGCCTCCTTATTCTCTGCCCGTTTTGAAATCACCGTTATCAAACCTCCGTCCTTGCTTGTGTGGATAACCTTTTCTTAGAGGATGGAGGCAGAGTAGGATGCGTATTTTGGAAGTTGAGAGAGTGCAGTAGAGGGTGGTGGCAGAGGAGGGTACTTTAGGAGAAGAGGGAAAATTAATTATCAAAAACAGCGTCTAATCTATTACGAAACGCTGGCGATCTACCGCTTCAAGCGAGTTTCGAAGCCCCTCCTGCAATTATAGTCATCAATCTCAATTCCTATTTTAGGAAGAGGAATGAATTTTAACTTGTCATAGGTTCAGTTTTACTTTTCCAACATTCCTTATATAAGTCGTTGTTTTATCTTTTTTTTTTGTTAGTGTATTATCTGTTTTGTCGCTAATGTCACTTGGCTATGGTAACAAAGTAAAGGTTTGTGAATTTAGCGGCCTCAAGTTGTAATTTTGGGATTTACAAGGTAAAGAGCTTTCTTTTCTTTTTTTTGCTGTATTTTACTTGAATGCTAAATTAACTCATAGCCACTATTAGATTGCTCCAAAATTAATGTTATTGTACTCCATAAACATTTACAGGATGACATATTCTCGCTATGATAATAGAGAATAGCATAAGGATGTCTATGGATTTGAAATAATCACATATCCCATTTTGTTAACCTGGTAAAACTTTCATTTCATATTTTTTAATTTTTTGCAAGTTCAAACAAGGAAGTACTGCTTCTTTTATGAGCATAAGCAATTTTAGAATTTGCTCTGTTTTGTCAATTTGAATGGAATTTGAACATATAAGTTCTTTTCAATGTTTAAACTCAAAATAAAGTTGACCTGCAAACTCTTACAGACTTGCAAACATGTATTTCAATCTAGCAGATAGAGCTTTGGGACATTGTATTTGATTGACATGAATTTTCTTATGAAAACATTGTTATATAGTTGCGACGAATGTTTCCATGTAGAGTGGAAATTAAATCAGATAACGTTTTGAATTTATCCTTTAGTTGTTTACAATATGATTGCAATATACATATGTTTAT
>CAODLS010339220.1:0-12085 GCA_948243855.1 Flueggea neowawraea
GCTACAAAAAGACCTCAAAGTAGAACCGTCACCCAAAAATCAAACCTAGATCAAGGATGGACAAACCTTTTAGACCCATTCCAGATTAATGTCTCTTATCTCTTTGGAACAATAGTAAGAACACAATGATGAAATGGGAAATGAGTTTTATTGAAATTAAAAATTGAGTACAAGAATTTGAAAGAGCTAAATTTGGAGAACAAAATAGAAAGTTGAAAAATAAAAAATAGATTAACCCATGAGGGTGTAATGTTGTTGTTGTGTTAGAGAGAGGTCCCTGCTCACGTTGCTTTCTTCCCAATTTATATTGTTGGATTGATCTTGGCAGCCAAGAATTTCCATCTTATTTTCTATTGATTTCTCCCGCACATTATTCTGATTTTCCTTCTCTTTCTAATTTGTAGGAATTTGATTGGTTGACTTGCCTTCTCAATTTTGTAATTGACATTGTCTCCAAAGATAATCTTTATGATTTTGCCTTCCGTGGGATCATTCCCTTTTACTGTATTGTTGATTTGTAGAGATTTTATTTGGTATTTAAGGCAATATTTACGATTTTGCCCCCATATTTTTTTTATTGGTTCGTTAATTTGTTGTCCTCCTTGATCTGTTCCTCTAATTTCAATTGGTCTCCAAGGCAATTATTACAGATTTATCACCCCTCGAGGACTTTTCATCTCGTTAGATTTTTCTTGGAGACAAGCATTCCATCTTCGCTGCAATTTCCAACTCTGTTGTTAGTCATTTCCTTTTTGGTTTTGATTTTATTACCTCTATAATTTATTTAAAATATGATATAAAAAATTGTCTCATGCATATTGATGGTTTGAACAAAATTATTAACACGAATAAAATTAATAAACTGAAATTCGCTTAGGGTTCTCTGGAAAAAAAGTCCTCTGCAAAAATTGTTTTGCAAAATTTCTATCTTAGTACTGTAGCTTTAGAACATGATGAAAAGTTTTGATGACCAAATAGTAAACCTACCACTTAAATTTTATTCCTCCTAAAAACAAAGCAAAAAATCCTTCTGACAAGTGAAGCCCTTTGAATTTTTTCACTGCGAATGCTAAAGCTTTAGTGGAGTGCAGGTCCCAAAAATTGTGGTGGCCACGAACCAAAGAGGCCAACCACCATTGGAAATATTTTTTTTACACTAAACCCATCACCCACTTTAAGCCTAAAGCCAAACCAAGTCATCAAACCATCACCAGAAACCACCACAAAACCAATCTCTAAACCACAAAAATACACCCCAAAACCAAATGCCACTCAATCAACCAAACCACATGAATCAACCAAACCTTTTAACCAACAACCCAAACTAAAGAACCAAGCCAAGTCTTTTAACAAAAAAACCCAGCCTTAATCAACCCATTTCCTCCTCCTTGTTTAGAATACGACAAGAGACATAGACTTCACCTTCTGTTCCTCTTGCCGCCAATGATAAATCCACGCACTCCGGCCTGTCTCCGCTGCCAAAAACCGTAGTTGCCTTCCGTCGCGCCTCCGGACGCAACGTCTCCACCAAGAGTAGCCTCGTCCTGTCGTTGATCTGCTCCTCCGAGCCGCCGCTAGGAGTGAGCCGCCGGGTCGCTGGGAAGAAGCCCGTCTTCGCCAACTTCAGCAGCTTCCTCCGTCCGTCGTCATTCACTGCCTTGTTGTCAGCTGGAGAGGAGGCCGTCTGTCCTTTGGGTAACTTCTTCTTCTTCCTTTTTTTTTTTGTTTTTTACTTGATCCTCCAATTGTGAGACCTATGCCTTTCCTTGAAAATAGACCTGCCCTTTTTTTCATAATTTTCAGTTAACTTGATTGCTCGACATGGCTGTATTGAAGCCCAAACGATATTTTCAGCTTTGGTTGTGAGTTCAACACAGATTGCTAGGACTGAAATATGAATACTGTTGTTCAATGCTAGAAACAAATTGAGAGGCCAAAAATAAGGGAAATGCTGCCAAATTTTCAGAAATATGTTATTTTTCCTCCGCTGCCAGAAAATTAAGTTCACAGAAGAAATCTTGTGCTTCACAAGACAAAAATTCTTGTGCTTAATCTCTGGATTTTTTTCAGTTTCTGATTTTGTTGTCCTTTTGATAATCTTAGTGGCCACAAGGCCTACTAAGAGAAAATTCATTGTCCTGAACTGTGTTTTTATTACTTTGCAGATGAACAGTCATGGAGGAGCCGAGAAAAATTTGCATTCCTCTTTTGATCATCACAGTTCAACACCTAACACTTGAAGAATACCCAAGAGGAAGAGATCAGACCCCTTGGCTGGTTTCTCAATTTGTCACAGAAAAATTGGAGGCCAGAAGTACGAGTCATCGAAGAGCCATTCAATTTGTACAGGAGAACATTAATTTTTAGCTTTCTTAAGCCTCTGTCCCCTGTACACACACTAGTCTTAGATGACATTTGTACTGTATGACAATGTATTTTTAGAAATAAATAAAAAATGGCTTGAGGCCAATTTCAAATATTCCATCTTATCTCTTTCTTTCTTTTTCTCTTGTGTGGTTTGTAAAAGACAATGGCCGAGAAACAACTATGTAGGTTGATGATTTTTGTACTGAAATTTTCTTTCTTTGCAGCCAAAAAGGGCCTGCAATATTGTAAATTTCAATAGGTGGCAAAATTTTTGTTGGTTCCAGGCTCTCTTCTCCAAATTGCAGTGGCCAAAAAACCTACCACACTTATTTCTTTTTTTCTTCTTGTATATTTTTCTATTTTCTCTTTTGTCTTTTTTTTTTTTAATTCTATCAGAATTTATTCAATTTTTTTTCTTGAGTTGCTACCATTTTTTAAAACAAGGGAGTAACACCCTTTTTTTAACAATAAGTTAGCCCAGATCGATTATAAGTGGTACTTTCAAAGGCCTCAAATTTGATCAATTTTTATGAAGAGAAATATTATTCTCTTTTACAGGATCATCACTCATAAAAGGAAAGGTAGAATTCTTTCTTCCTAGGGGATCAATTTTTTTAACATTCTTGAGAACACTGAATATAAAACCTAAAAAAGATAAGCCTTAACCAAATAGATGGGAGAAAATCTTACTTTGTCTGGAGGTTCATCAATGAAAATCCTCTCTATTTTTTGTGGAAATTCGAAATTAGGCTCCTGTAGAGGACACCCCCCTGACAGGTGCTTTTCTAGGGGTTGTTCCCCTGGGGATAGATCTTTTGGAGGCTACCCTTCTAGGGTTTTGGTAGTGTTCTCTGTTAGGGACTGCTTTCCTAGACATTTTCCCCCTGGGGACGACCCTTTTTATGATTGTTCTTCTGTAAGTAGCTCCTTTAAAGGTGATTCTTCTGTTGGAAGTTGCTCCTTTTGGATTTGTGTAACGTTTTTCTTTGTGGAGTCCTCTCTCATGTCGAAGGATTGGTAAGTATCCACACTTTGCTTGCCCAAACATTGGTCATTCTCTTGGACCGGCACTTTTGGAGCTTGCCCCCTGAGAGTTTTGGACATTTTCCCTAGAGGAACCAATGGTGAACTTTCTCTGCTTACTTGGTTTTTTCCCACAATTTCTTCAATTCCAAGTTGTTGTTTTTTAACCTTTTTCAGCGTTTCACCAATCCCTCTTATCCCATTTCTCACATCTCACAAAACTGAATCATTTCTAAAAGCAAGGGTGTGTCCTTTATTGCAGCAATGGTGGCTTGTACAGCCTGCCCCCTGGGGGTTGAAAGTGTCTCTTCAGATATTCCTTGTTCCTGAATCTGCACATACTTTCCCACGACCATTATTGTTGCATTGGTCTCCTCATTTCTGTTTCTAGTGTTGGAAGGCGGTAGTTTCTTTTCTATTCTTTGTTTTCATCATTGCTCAGTGCCCCACCGAGCATGCCAAAAGATTGTTCTCCATTTTTTTTATTAGATCTCGAGAAAACAATGTCCCTTTCTGATGAGTTTGAACTTGTGGAATGCTCGAGCGTGCCAAGGAATTAAGGTGTTCCTAAACTGAAATGAGAATTAAAAATTGCGCTCAAAATCTTAACTTCTTTCCAAATGATTAAGAATGACCAAAGGGCAAATTCGTCGTTTTGCGTCTCTTGCCTCTTTGGAAAATAGCAAGAACACAATGATGAAATGAGAAAGGGGTTTTATTGAAATGAAAGATTGAGTACAAGAATTTGAAAAAGCTAAATTTTGGAGAACAAAAAAGAAAGTGAAAAAATAAAAGATAGATTAACCTTTGATGGTGTAATGTTGTTGTTGTGTTGGAGAGAGGTCCTTTGTCATGTTGCTTTCTTCCCAATTTATACTATTGGATTGTTCTTGGCAGCCAAGAATTTTCATCTTAACTTCTACCAATTTCTCTTACACATTATTCTAACTTTCCTTCTTGTTCCTAATTTGCAGCAATTTGATTGGTTGACTTGCCTTCTCATCTTAATTATAAAATCATTTAAACCATATGAGAATTAAATTGATCTCGTAATGGAAAGTCAAAAATAAAAAAATTTAATGTTTTGATTTTTGATTGTTGTAAATCTTGCATAAGTAGTTCATATAACTTATTACATATGGTGCAAATGATTTTATAATAATAACATGTAAAATTGAAACAATAATAAAATTGCAACCTATTATAAATGAATACATGAAAGTTGAGATGATTGTAAGTATAACATATTAACATTGACATGAACAAACATAACAAATTTCTTTTAATATATTAAAAAATTAAGAAAAAAGTACAGTTATCTCTTTTTTTTTATTTGACAAGTTATTTTATTTGCTCACGTTGGATATTGAATTTACAACCTCTTAATATTAGAATTGACTTTAGTATCTATGCAATGACCTAAGCACCTATTGATTATAGTAATCTCAACTCTAATATATCAACTATGAAAAATATATGTTTATATACATATCTCATATTGTTACTTCGCTATATTAACTATTGTACTCATATTTATAATATAGCAATATTGTATTACATCAAGTGAACTTATATAGAAAACTTCTTATTTTCCATTATATTTTTTCAATTTTCATTTGGTAACAAAGCCAAAAATAGCTTGAAACATAAACATACAAATCATGTTCTCTCTCTATCACTATCCTTATTTTTTTATGGTAGCTTAATTCAATTGTTCAATAAAATTAAATACACAAAACTACTTATAGCATAAAAACCGAACTTCTTTTTCTTTTGTATTCTTAAGATCTCATGTGCTTTATTAATGACACAATTTCTCTTCCTTAATGATCATAAGCACTGATGATTCTTTTGTTGCATATCTAATTTAGCCTATTTTCTCTGATTTTGCAAATAAAAATGAATGATGCTCTGTTGGCTCCTCTTTAACTTAAGAAAATTTTCTCTTTGTAATGTTGTTGTTCCATCAATTCAGCTTATCCGAATTGGAAAAACAACCCCAACTCAATATTGGACTCTAAACATTAACGAAAAATGATCTTACGGTCGTATAACTTCTTAAAGCTAAATCTTTAGCATACGAACTTGCTATAGTTGACCACATTATCACCTCAATTGAATTTAATGCTATTATACAACATTGGGCATGAATATCAAGGTACATCGATATGCAAGTATTATCTGGAGTTTCAAACTTACTCTTATTTAAAAAAAACACACATTTAAATCGTATTATGAGTGTCTCCAAACTTTGAAATAGATTGCAAAAAAGCATGCCTAAAGTTACTTCTTATCAAGGGGGCTAAAAAAAGCCTTTCCAACAAACTGCATCTTAAAACTACTAAAAAAAAGGTTCTATATGTTTGATACAATAAAGAAAAGTCTAATATAGACATTAGTGTTGTCTCTTAAGAATGCATACATATATTATACAACAAGTGCAGAAATGTATATGAATGTGAGAGGAATATGGTGGTGCAAGTTGGGAGTTGAAAATCCTTTTCCGTTTCTTAATGTGATAGAACCCTTCGAGGTATCACAAGTAGAAACACTCTCTTTGTTTTCTGGATCTTCTAAATGTGGGCACCTTATGCTGGGCCATTTCATCCCTTCCACCCAATCCTCCACTTTTTTTCTTTTTTTTTCAATTTTTATTTATGTATTGCTGATACGGACATTATCTTGATCATGATAGCAATGAGAAATTACCTTATTGAACTAATCAAACATAAGGGCGTCGTCAACATTGTTGATGAAAAAGACTTTTCAATCAGTCACAATTTTCCCATCTAAAAAAGAAGAAAAGAAGATAATTCTACCTTAATCACTTATGGCGTTGAAGTCCGAATAAACCATATCAATCAACTAAACCTGATTACTTCCCAAATTCGATTGGGACATGATTTCACCTATGGCATTCAAGTCCGATTGGGTCTGCTCGAGTATGAGGAGGAGAGAAACGATGGCGGTGGTGGAGGCAATGGGAGATGAAGAACGATGGTAGTGGTGTGTTTCGGGTTCGTGGGAGAGGAAAGATCACAGGGGAAGGGTGGGTCTGGGGTGAATGTGTAGGGTTAGGACTTAAGGTTGGTTGGTTGGGTTAGGTTGGGTTTATAATGTGTTATATCTGCATGGTCGATTTGGGTCGAATTTTAGTTTATTGAGTTGATTTTAAGTGGTTTGGTCAGGTTCTAACACCATTTGTGTGGATTTGTGTCGGTTTTTAATTTCTTGAGTTGGTTTTGGAAGTGGGTTGGTCATATTTTAAATTGATTTTAATATTAGGTGTAAATTGGTTCATTCTCATTTTCTGTCAAGCTTTACAAATAGTGTTATCTAGGGAAGTGAATGGCTAATTTTTAAAACTTATGAATCGAAATAAAGAATATTCAAAATATAGGACCGCCAAAGATTTTGCCCTAATTCTTAATGATTTTATATCTTTATAAAAAAAATTAAATCCGAATTTTATACATAGAGAATTGGGAAGCATTTTATAATGTCAATCAAATTAATCAATTAATGTAGCTACTAACTGCTTGTTTGTTTAATTTAGTTTTAAGCATGCTGTGAAATGTTAATACTCTAATTCCAAAAATGTTTTCTCAATTTTTATAAATATTAAATAACTAATTCGTTTAATTGAATTGATCTATTTTTACTTTTACTTTTTCAATCTTACTTTTTGATATTATCCATGTTATATCAAAAAAAAAGTCCAAGTTCACATAGACAAACCAAAAATAGACAATGTTTTAGTTGGTGGGCCTACCACGCCATCACTGAGAGTAATGGTCTACAACAATTTCTAATTTGTGAGACTACCAGGCGATCACTGAGAATAATGGTTCACAACAATTATCGTTGCAGTTTATGGAAATTTGAGCAAAAGATTTAGCTTCGACTTAAGGTTATTGTAGGGTCATGATCTCACTATCATCTAAGAACTAAAGTTTGTACCATTTATGGAAAACTTGAACAAAAAGTTTAGCATCGACCGAAGGTTATTATAATGTTATGATCTTATATCGTCTAAAAATCAAATTTAGATACAGAGACAAAAAGACCATCAATACTGCCAAGTCAAAATCAGTTGCAAATGTGGTCTTCTATAACGAAGAATGTTGGCCACGTTTTCAAGACTGTGCCAAGATTAGGATTTGTTTGTTGCTATTTTACTGGCCCAATTTCTTAGATATTGTTGCTATTTTTTAGCTTAATGGCTGCATGTTTTTCTACTATTTTAGTTGCAAACTTCTGTATTTTAACTCAATAGTGGAATGAAATTAGTGCAGGTCATTGTTTGTGTCGCGTGTTCCTTCATTACTTTTTCCCTTTTTTATAAAAATACTAACAATTATTGTGTGTCAATTGAATGTTCATGAGCTTCTTTGTTTTGTATGTCATCTATTTCTAATTTCTTTTTGCCCCACTTGACAAACTATACATGATTATGGTTTTCATGATTGGCTAAGTATTGTGCTGTGCGCATGTCTGATCATTTTCATGGTTCGTAAGTGCCGGTGTGATTTAAAGCCGGTTTTGTGATTCCATATTGCCTACATGTCCTCAGAAGAATCTGACAATTTATATCAGTTAAAGTGCAACAATATTACAATGCGATGCAACTTAATATTCATCAAATGATGGATCATCTTTCTAGAAAAAGCTGCAACAATATTCAATTAAATTGTTCTCATATACTTGCGACTTACTAGTATTCTGAAAGTTAAAAATGACAACATACCATTGCTTCAATTCTCAAAAGAAAGGCCAACTAAAGAAGGGCTTGGAGGCAAAGGAACATCAACAAAACCTTCGAGCATTTCCATCACCATCTTCATTGTAGGCCTTCTTGAAGGATCTTCTTGTATGCACCATATTGCTATCTTCACCCATTTCTCCAGCCTGCCTTCATCACTTATTGCCACTCCATCATTTTCCACCAAAAGATCTAATCTTCCGCCGAGAAAGCAATCGTAAGCCCAGTCTGTAAGTATTGCTTTTTCCTCATCCTCAAACTCCATTACCACACATTTTCTGCAGCAAATGATCTCTAACAGCATCACACCAAAGCTGTACACATATACCTTTGCAGTTATTAGCACATTCTTGAACCATTCGGGAGCTACATAGCCCCGAGTTCCTCTAATCATTGTTCGTGTTCGCGATTGATTTGACAGAAGTAGCTTTGCCAAGCCAAAATCGGATATTTTTGGTGTGAGGTTATCATCTAGAAGTATGTTTTGAGGCTTGATATCGCAATGAATGATGGGGACA
The DNA here is from genome assembly GCA_948243855.1 of Flueggea neowawraea. Classification (NCBI taxonomy): domain Eukaryota; kingdom Viridiplantae; phylum Streptophyta; class Magnoliopsida; order Malpighiales; family Phyllanthaceae; genus Flueggea; species Flueggea neowawraea. The sequence continues at coordinate 8,671 of CAODLS010339220.1, forward strand.
TCACATCCTTCATGCAAGTACAGAAGCCCTCTTGCAGCCCCCAACGCCATATTGACTCTCTGCTGCCAATCAAGTCTCGGAAGATCAAACAGGAAGTCTGCAAAAGTACCATTGCTCATGTACTCGTATAACAGAAGCCTGTGAGAACCTTCATCGCAGTATACAAGCAACCTAACCAAATTTTTGTGGTGAGTGTTGCTTATTGCATTTACTTCAGTTCTAAACTCTCTTTCCCTATCTTGAGCCAATTTGTCTAACTTCTTTACAGCGACAACATTTTTGGAACCAAGTTTCAAGACTCCTTTATACACAACACCAAAAGCACCTTTGCCGATTTCTTCCTTGAATCCATCTGTTGCTTCTTCAAGTTCCTTGTAAGAGACAAACCGCAGATTTATTTCCTGAGTGCTTGAATCTTGTATCTCCTTTTTAAATTGTCTCTGGTGCTTCTCGAGCAGATACAGCAACGAAATGACCAACAGAAGCACATTAATGAAAGCAGAACCTCCGAAAAGGACTCCGAATAGAATTACAAGATTGTCTTTCTTTGCGTTAGAGTCCAAAATACCTGAAGAAGGAACTCGTTTCCTTATTTTAACGAACATCGTGGTATAAACGCCAGGTTCAGAACTTCTCTCAGATCTTCCCACGGAAAGTGGCAATCTTTTTTTTCCAACACTGTTGATTTCCATTGAAAACTAAAACAGCACAATTGCAATCCCGCAAGCAATAATCCTTGCATTGCGATTCATTATATGGCGATAACATTTCATAATCATTGAACGGAAAATTTACATCACCCAAAGGCTCAAATTTGTACACATCTTCTGGATTTTGCGAGTCATCACCTGATCCACAACCTTGTGGGTGAGTTGGTTCGCAGCCGCCGAATTCGTTTGTTGGATCAACAAAATCATACCCTGGTGGACATTCACAGCTTGGTCTAGAATTCTGGATTCTACAGAAGCTGTTGAAACCACAAGTTCCGCAACCGATATTATCCGACAATTGATTGCAAATATTTATAGGAATAGATTGAATGACCCTCCAAGTCCCGTTAGCACTTCTGGGATCTCTTGGGTGCCAATATTGAGTGAAAAGTCCGTCAAAATCCAAAGTTGCTCGATAATAAAAATCGTCTTTGTAAGATTGCTGTGAGTTCCAGTTGGGAATCTGAGCTGTTTCTCCATTCATTTTAATTATGTAGATGGAAGATTGATTGAAAACCAGTTAATCACCAGAATCTGATGTAAAGTAAGCCTTATACAGATTTTCACTAGGCCAAGCTGTAGGAATCAGCGAGAGAGTTCCATCGAAGTGAAGCTCATATCTTCCTTTCGTGTAGTTGGTTTCTGTTAGCCTCGAAAACAATTTGCCACCCACATTGAGAATTTGTGTAGGCAAGATAGTGTCAGTAGGATTGTTGAAGCTCTCCCAAACAGGAGTAGAATCATTACCTAACAGCCTGAAATTTCCGGTGTCGAGTATTTCAGCGGATGATATTGTTGCAGCAGGATTTTCCTCCCACATCGTTAGGCCTTCAGGATCAGTCAATACAAGACTGTTTGCAGTGAGCTCAACCTTTGATCCACTTGGCGCTGGATTGTCTCCATTTGCATACCAAACAATTGTCCTGTCAGGAATTTTGTTGAACCAAATTGCTAGCAGGAAATGGTTCGAACCATCCAATCTCCAAAACCCGAAAGCAAAATCTCCTGTTGACGATGTCCATGATGAGTTGTCGGTGGCAATGAGGGATGAACTGACATTTATGTTCGCATTGGACAACATGGACTCAAAGTATAGGAAAAGGAACATAATCATGATGGAAACAGAAACCATTGTAGATTTCAGTTACGAGCAATTTGGAAGCAGAAGCTTTCTCGATTGAAAGATTAAGAACAGAGTTCTTACAGAGGGTTGTTTGTAGGACTTGAGGATAACTGGCATGTTTATAGGTAAGCTTGCCTATACTTTCAACTAATTCTTTGTGCCTCTTCTTAAATAGAAATGTATAAGATTTTTGTTTTTCTGATTAATTCTTTGGTTCACACAATTAATGCATGACTATAATTTCTACGAGGTCGATTGTGACTTTAAATTGCTATTGGTAAACGAAATTTCATGAAAATCCTCATATTCAATAATGTGGAAATGTTGCCTGGCGATTTTTCTTGACGCAACTTTCTAACCCGAGATTGGACCACTTCCAATCGTTTAGCTTTAGAAATTCTTTCTTTGTTTCATGGCAGCTTCAGAGAAACTGTTGCAAAAAAATGGTAAATGACTTTTCTTTTGCCAGGAAAATGACCTGCTTTTAGTTTTAAACATTAGTTGGTTTTAAGTGCTTCATTTTTAACTGAGAGATTTATGGCAATAATTAATGTTAACATCATGCAAAGGATAAAAACAGACTAACCTTGATGCAGCAGCACTGGTGGAGCCAGGAATGACCGGATGTGGGGTCGGACTGTCAGTGTTAGGATGAACTAAAATAAAAAAATTTTGTAACAAAAAATATGCTGATATTACAGTATGATAAAATTATTTAACTTCTAGACCCTTTTGAAAAATATTTCTCCATTTTATTTTTATACACAACAACCTACTAAATTAAACATAAATAAATATTTAAGTCTCAATTAAAATAAAAAATAGTAACAAATTGAGGAATGAGCTACCGAAATTACAGGTACTTAACCCATTTTTTTTCCTTTTTTTCTTTGAATCTGTCACTAATTCAACAATTTAATAATTCACAATTCTCAACAATTCAAATATAAATCAACAAACAACAATTTTCAACTAATTCACAATTCAAAATCCTAAATGGTTACTCAAAGTTCTCAACTAATTCAATCTAAGAACCTAACAATTACCAAACATCCAAACCCTAATTAACTGAAATTAGAAGAAAAAATAAGAGTTGAAAGGAGGAACAAGGACTTACCGGCAGGCGGACGAGCAACGTTGAGTTCTCTGAATGGTGGTGGTTTTTGGTCTGGAAGAAGAGGACTGCTCTCAAGGAGGTGGTGGCTGCTGCGTTTTGGTTTGGAGAAGAGAATGAAGTCGACAGTCCCCTTCAGGCCTCACAAGCCCCAGCCCCCCTTTTTTTTTCTAAGCAGGCCTTACTAAGGAAAGGCATTTTTTTGTTTTAAATTAGGGCTAAACAACGTCGTTTCGCCCTGGTTTAAAACAAAAGAATTAGATGCACTGGGGTTTGCTATATCATAAATTTACATGATTATTCAAACATAAATAGATGACATTTTTACCCTATGTGTACTTAATTATCGACGAATTTATACACTTTTTGTGTTTGTACAGGGTGAATGAGAATGTATGAAATGTGGAAGAAAATGATGAAAAAGGCATGCAAAAGATGTTTAAAGAGAAGTTAGAATGATGAAAAAAA
>CAODLS010339370.1:0-14491 GCA_948243855.1 Flueggea neowawraea
CAAATCATATTTGATAACTTAATCAGAACCATTATTCACGGATAATTCATCCAATTAAATATGCACAGAAATAAGAAACAGGATGAAAAATGCCTCATACTATATATATCAAATATAAAGGGGTAAACAATGTGCTTGGGGCTAGGACTTACACTAACACAAGCCAAACGTTCGAAACCGAATTCGGACCAAATTACCTTTCCATCAAAACTCATCAATTCATCAATTTCTAAGCTAGATTCATGTTCTACTCACTCTCCCCATCAAAACCCCACAAAAATCCGTCCGAAAATCATCCTAAATTGCCCCCAAAAATAAAAAATTCAGTTCGGTTCTCTCTCCCAAAAACGCACCAAATAAACCAAAGAAAAGAGCAGAGAGAGAGAGAGGAGTTACCTCCGGTGGCTTGCCGGCCGACGAGGAGAAGAGAGAGACGAGAGAGAGAAACAAGAGAGAGAGAGAGCTTGTGTTTCGGTGGAAGAAAAGAAAAACGAAGAAGAAGGAAGAAAAAAGAAAATCTGCTGCTGCTGGTTTTAACGCCAAAACGGCGTCGTTTTGTTGTTCAAAACGGCATCGTTTTGTTTGTTCAAAACACGGTTACTGTTGACGCGAACGACCGGTCATATGGCGTTGCAAACGACACGTCGTTTCCTTCTCCAATGAACGACCGACCGTCTACCAACGCGAACGACTTGTCGTTTTTCCTTTCAGAACGAACGACACGTCGTTTTCCATTTGAACCGAACGACTGTGCACCCAACGCCGAACGACATGCCGTTTAGCACAAAAATCAAACGACCTGTAGTTCAGCCCTATTTTTCAATTTTTTATCCATTTTCTCTTAATTCTAAACTTTATTAAATACCCAATTAACATTTAAAACCCAAATTTAACTATTCAAATTTCAAAAATAAATTTTGAAATTAAATTAAAAATTTTCGAAATAATTAATAAAAATTAACAAAATATTCCCTTATTAAAGCAAATTGAAAATAATAATTCTAATCAATAATTTCAACAAAATTTTTACCATACCAAATTTTTATAACACCAATAAAATAATTATCATTGGTTACAAAATTAACAAAAATTCATTTAACAAAGAGGAAAAATATTTTTTTTCCTTAAAATTTAATCGGGGAAAAATACAGAATATTACATACTTCCCCCTCAAAAGAAATTCGTCCTCGAATTTCGAACAAAACAATTCAACTCTGAAATCAAACATAAGTCCCAATTCAGAGTCAAATCCACATTCTCCACATGACTCACCAAAACATAAATTAACAATCAAACTCAGTGAACTCAAATCTGCAGACATGAATGCAGGATATGCAAAGACAGAGTGCATAAACTCTCAGATTCACAGAATCAAAGAAATGCAGATATTCAGGCATAAGGCACTAGAAAATTGTCCAAATGAACTTATACTGACAATCCCAACAAAACATGAGACAGTTCTGGAAATATTAGAATGTACAAAGACAGAATATAACGAAGAAACATATTTCAAAGCTCAAAGGATCTAATACCGAGAGCTACAAAGTCAATAAATTTCAAGGATTAGGCAAAGAAAATTCTGATATTTTGACCAAACACACCTATCGAAAAGGAAGACAAACCAACTGATAACTTGAGTTGGATCTTTTTTAAATACATAGACCACCGCCCAGTTCAGCTCTTTCTTCTTTCTTCTTCGCCTCGTTTCTTCTCTGTTTCACTCCAACTCGATTCTCTCTGTTTCTCTTTGTTTTTCAATCATTTTTTCTTCTTCTTCTCATTGATTTGAGGTAAGCATATGGATTTAGGTTGTTCATTTCCTTCCTTTTCATGTTTTTTTCTGCCATTTTGATTATTAAAGTAAATGGGTTTTCGTATGATTTGTGGCTCAGATCTGAAGCATTTCTTGGAAGATTTGAACTTGTTTCTGTTGTATTTTAATGTTTATAATTCGGGTAAACAATAATATGAGCTGAAAATTATGATTTGGTGTGGATTTTTCAAATGGGTTTTTGACTCCGATTTTGTTAGGATCGGTTTGAGCAATCTGCTATTACTGGGATGAGAACAATGATGAATATAGGTTCTAGGGATTGTTATGAGTTGATTGGTATAGTTGAAAACATTGGGTCCGCTCGGTTCGAGATTTGAGATGTTTTGATGTGGTTTTATATCGAAAGGACTAAACTTTTACTTTTCGGGACTCAAAGAAAAATTGTGAGGATTGGCCTTGATATTTTGCATAGGACGTTAGATTTGTAATTTGCGAAAATAAACATTGAAATAAGAGGCTTCAACTATAATTTTAAATTACTTGGAGGACTAATTTATAAATTTTGAAAATTTGGGGACTATTTGATAATTTTTTGAGGTCTTAGGGACTACATGGTAATTTAACAAAGTTCAAGGACTAAACTATAATTTTACGTAGATCCCGTTTTTCTAGATAAGAGCAATAGATCTTAGATCGGAATATGTTTTTCAACTTCAAGTGAGTGTCTGCATCTGCATTTGCATTGCATATATTTTTTGCACCGTCACAATACTAGTATCAAATTTTGACTTTGTCTGACATTATTTTGTTTTAGCTCAGTTTGTTATCCGATGTGGTCAACCATCCATCGATATTTGTTATATGGTCAACTCTGCTATGTGATATCAGTTCATGGTCCGAGATTTGGATTATTGGCTCGCGTCTAGGTGAGTGAAATGACAGCTTCAAACACATAGGTTGTATCTTCTAAAATTCCATGTTTTTACTGTGTTTGATATTTTTTTCCAAAAATAGAATAATTAATGGTTAGGCTAATTAATAATTTGACTTATGTGATTATTAATTTTTTATTTTCGTTTCTGATAAATAATATTTATATATGAAAAATAAATAATTTCTACAAAATTAATTTTGTTTCTGATATTTACTATTTATATAAGGAATATAAATATTTTCGGTTAAATGATTTCTATTTTGCATGTTCGGTTGATATATATATATGGAATCTATATAAACTTTGATAAGAGGCACTTGGACTACGTAGGGTAAACGTAATTTTTGGTATACTAATGAGCAGTCCAGACCCAATTACCAGAGTATTATGGTAGCCATGTGTCCCGCCAGACTCATGTACTCTATTTTTTATTAGTGGCGGAGTCCACACTTATTATATATATATATGTGTGTGTGTGTGTGTCTGTCTGTCTGTCTGTTTCTGGTCCCATATCCATTCCTGATATACAATATATGTAGCATATATATTTCTGAATGCTATTTGCCTGTTATTTGCTTTGGATGCGAATGATTATGAAAAAAAATGAATTTCTAAAGTATTATTCTGTATTTAGCTTGTATACGTATATACATTTATATTTGCATGTGATATTTTTAAACGGTTTTCAAAAACATTTTACGGGAGGCATAGAGCTGCTCTGGAGTGTCGTTTCCTCATTAGAGATTATTACCCCTTTCTTTCTGTTTCTTGTAAATTTTCCTTTATCTTATTTCTCAAGATTCTTTTTTGGCATTCGACATCCTATTCTTAGTGAGTCATCCACTTGATAGTGAGCCCTTTTGGTTTAGGCTCATTTTGTTTTTTATTAGAGCTCTACACCGAGTTTTGTTAGGTTACTGGGCATATTTTCTTATTTTGACTTTTGGATTTTACTGGGTTATATTTTACTGGTATTTTGATATACATTAATCTATATTATGATATTTTGTTATTAAAATATTTATTTTATTTATTTATTATATGTTGTATTCTCTGTTAATAATTGGTTAATAAATGAATAACTTGGGTAGAATGTGTGAATCTCCGAGGCTTGTGCGAGATGGGCTGAGCCTCCGGTTCAGTTTGTCTTGTACGCTAGTCATAGTCTGGAAACGGGTCGTAACAAATAGCATAAGTGTTACTGACCATAATATCATACTCAGAGAAGAGAATTTTAAATCAAAATATTTAAAGCAGACATACTATTAGAAAATAGGTATGCAGAGTAGACAATTAATTACATAATTTCTTACAGATTGTATTATAATATATATAATATAATTGTTATTGATCATAATATACAATATTCGCAATTATAGATTTTCTTATCAAATCATTTTAAGCAAACAACATGCGGACCAGACTATTAATTTTAGAAAAATAATATATTTATTCAAGAAACAGATTATTTACTACAAAGAAAATATATAATTTCAAACAGAATATCCAATACTGAAAAATATAATAAATATGAAACAGATTCCTCTCCACAGATATTTCACATAAAACTGATTTTAGAGATTTTCAACCCATTTATTAGTTCGGAATACATAGCAGAGTCAGAGCACAATAAAAATAATATAAGATCAAAAAACGCAGCTTATGTGTCTAGAATAACATCCAACTCACTTGGACACCGAGCCAAATAATTTGGTTGTGCATCGCCGATGGATGACTGGTCATCTCAAATATCAGACAAAACTAAAAACAGATAGATCATACGGTACTGCGAAAATATGAAAGTGTTTGTAATGAAGATTAAACCCAAACCCCTGACAACGTCGAAAAATCCTATTTCGAATTGGGTTTCCAAACCTATCGTCGAAAGTCGAGCGTTTTTGTAAAATTATAATTTAGACCTAAGACCTCAACAAATTACTAATCAGTCCCCAAAATTTTAAAAAATTCAAATCAGTTCTCAAAATAGTTCATAATCACATTTCAGTCCCCAAACAATAAGAAATTCACATTCCAATCCCTATGGCAGAAATGTATTCCAAAACACCCTAAAATTCATTCGAACCAACAAAATCTATTCCAAATCACTTAATCACCTACAAACATGTTCAAAACCATGAATCAACAACCAATTACACTAAAGAAATGCAAAATCATCAAAAGTCCTAAAATTCTTCTTTCAACAAACCCTAACTCATCAAACATCGCCTAAATCTTCAATCCCAAACTAAACCCATTCAATTATGTGCTCATTCTACTAAGATCTATCAAAAACCAACTCAAATCCGACATAAATTCACTAAAAAACCAAAAACTTAGCAAGGCCCAAATTAAATTGCATCATCCAAACACAAATAAGCTAACTCGCATGGGAAGGAAGAGATGAGTAAAGATTGTGATTTTACCTCGAAAACTTGATTGGAATTGATGGAAAGGCATGGACATATGGAGAGAGAAGAATTGAGAGAGTTTGGGTGTGTTTAGAATGGAAAAATGACGGACAAGTAGGGCTATAGGGGTATAAATAAGGCCAAGCATCGAAACTCACCGTTTCACTTGAAAACTGCCCAAAATGGCCCATTTACGTATGCAACACACAACTTTACACACGTAAAGCATGCTTGTGTGCATAAGCTTGCTCTTTACATGTGGAAGCAGCATTTTACAGCACCTTGCCTAGTTCAACACAAGTTTTTTGTGCTTAGCTACCCTCTAACGTACGAAAGCGACCCCCTACACGCATTATGCGCTTAATTTCATAGTTTTGGTGCATTTCTATCTTAGAAACATAAATCCCATCATTCCCGAAGCAAATTTACATCAAACTTAAGAAGAATATCGATACGAACCATCTCTAATCACCATGTCATCACATCGGAACACGAATATCTCGTCAGAATTGAATGAGGTGTTACAAATATAAAAAAAACTACATTAATTTTCGATTGGATGTAAATAATACATAAAAATTAAAAAAAATGAACATAATAAAAAATGAAAACAAACTTGATTCACAATCATCAAACTCTTGAATTATTTCTTCAATTTGAATAGGTTTGTTTGAGCTTCTCAACCAATCTTGTAAACATATAAGAACTTCAACTGTAATAAAAGTTAAAGAGCTCCTAAATTTTTCTAAAGTTCTATTATTTAAGTCTACTAATAAAGCATGTGCATACATACATACATACATACATATGTATCCCAAATAACAATTTCGAGATGGTTTGTTTATGACAAAGTCAAAAGTCAATGATTTTTTCTGTTTTGGTTCTTATATATATATATATCACCACTGTAATAAATATTAATTACTCTTATCATTCACTCAAAATTAAAATAAATAACTCTGAAGTATAAAGAAAATCCGAGATGTTACAATTCTCACCACTTAAGAAATTTTGTCCGCGAAATTTCACGAATTCAACTTAGCCAGACAAGTTATTCATTATATTCACATCCTTTTAGTTTCTCTTAAGTTCTTATCTCATACATGCCTTCGCATAGGACCTTATATTCCATTGCTTCTCCCATATCCCAAATATTCTCATTTGATTAAAGCAACCTCAGAAGTATTGCTAACCGATTATTTCTCGACCCATTTCTTTTTGCGTCTACCATTAACAAACAATATCGGCCTAATACATAACTTAGCCCCCAAACTTGTACGTTTTTTTTGTCACTCTAAGCTTTTCGAACATTCAATTTACCCCCTGAACTTGCTTAATCTATCCCAACTAAGGGTCTATTATGCTGATCTGACAAAGTATTTGTAGTTAAACACTCATAGACGTGTGAGATGTGTATCTTGTGCTGAAATGTTGTTGTCTTGTTAAAAAGAGATACATGTAGACTAATCAAACCAAACCAAATTTAAAAACCCAACTCATGATTTTTTGAATAGAACAATGTCGTTCACTGGTTTTGTAAGAAAGTTTGACTTTCGTCCGCCATTTATTTATATGGACTTCAATCTGCCACTGGGATCACATATATATAAATGGCGGACAGAAGTCCAACTTCTGTCCAAAACCAGTGAACGACACCGTTCCAGCTTTCGCTCAAAACCAATGAACGTCGTTTACTTATGATCACTTACCTAAGGGTAACATGAGGTAATGCTTTCAAATTGATGCTCATAAGACTCAACAATCCATATTATGATATCGTAGTAAATCTTTCACTCCAATCTAAATTACTTAAGACTTCTACATGATAATACATAAGCATGTCATATAAAGCAATTTTATCTCTATAGCAAAGTTCTCTAGCCTAAACAACGAAAAGTGTAATGCTTTAAATAATTTATATAATAATTTCATAGTTCCTTGTATATACGATATTTACTCTGTAAACCTTAATTTCACACTTCACCCTCAAACTCTGTGACTATAACACTTTTAAATTATTAGTTATATCATAAATTATCATTAATGCCTCAATTTAATTATATAATATATTTTTTTTGCTTTAATGTGATCTATACATTATCATTTTTCATTTCACCAATACTTTCTTATTCCTCTATTTATCGTTAGTCACACATATGACCTTACTATTGACCTGGGACTTTGTCACTTTACCTTCCAAAATGTTCTCTGTTATCCAAACATAATGTCTGAATTAACCTCAATGACCTCTCCAACTCAATGACATCTACACTAGTGATTTTGCTATCAGTTCAGATAAGGTCTTATATTATATTCTAGCTTTGGTCACTACTCACTTAGCTCAAACTTTTGTTAGATCTCATATACTCTTAATTACTATTCATCAATCCTAAACATATATCTCGTTATGATCTCTTCAAGTTACTATTTACTCTATCAAATTACAATACATCTTATGACTTTAAGTGCCTATAACATTCATTGCTACACCTTTCAAGATATGGGATCTCGGGGTTCAAATATCCATTGTACTACTCAATGATCATTCTTCATTTAAAGCTTGTAAATTATACTCTTTTCATCCCATAAAAATAGACCATAATATTTTTTCATACAGATTAAGAAAAATTAGGTGGGTTAGTTAAAAGCATTAGCTGTGAAAAAAAATTCCTAATATACCCTCCACATTATCTCACAAATTTAAAAACTTTTATGTAATGTATACTTAAATAAGACTAATTTGGTCTAAACTCTTATAACCACTAATCGAAAAGCAGAAATAAGCTTATATATTGGGACAAATAAAAAGGAAATGTAGCCTATTTTTATGGGACGGAAGGACATACATACTCATGCTAAGTAAAAATACCTAAATCAGGAAACCATTTACTATCAAAGTGACTCCTCTTAATCTCATATTTTCACAATTTCCATATAACATACTATCCAATTGTCTCTCCATATCAAGCACATGCATATGTCAAATAATGAAAATGGATCAGGTGCAACTATTTTTCACCACACACAAAATTTGTATAGCTCATCTCTATCTAGACTTAAATTGTAATGTATCTCAGATATTATAATCACCATTTGCCATCTATACCAAGTTATTCATAGCGCAATTCCAACAATAATCCACAAACTTTGCTAATCATAACCAAAATTTTCAAGCAACTCTAATAATTAGTAATGAACATAAGATTAACTATTCAAGACACAAACATTGAACATACTTGCATCTGACTAGTTGCATCATCAATATTTTTGTCATATACATGTCTCCTTCTGTAAAATCCCGCCCGTTTTGGTTAGGAGTCCTGTAGACTTCTGACCGAGTCTGATTTGACCTTGGAGGTAATCGGACGTATTTGTTGAGGATTAGGTGTCATCAAACCTCGAGGGAAGTTCGGTGCATGTGGGGAAATGTGAAACGTCGCGTATGTGCTGGGAGAGTGAACAACATACGTAGCACGTTGTGCAAGACGTACGTTGTCTGAAAAAGCAGCATGACATACGTTACATAGCTAAGACGTACGTTATTTGGGACGAGGATGACCAACGTACATTGTCTGACTATAACGTATGTTGAGATGTGTTTATTCGAAACTCGTAGCTACTGGAAGCATTATCACGTACATTATAGGGTCACGACGTACGTTGTCACTGCACATTGCGTACGTCGCCTTTGATCTGCAGTGCATAAAATGGGCCGAAACACGCTATTCCATCACTTTTCTCTCAATTTCTCACTCAAAACTCTCTCAACTCATCTGAATCTCTCCACATTGGTTCCCCAACATCCCTAGTCCACTTCTGAGGTAAGATCAACTCCTTTTTCTTCCATTTAAACACCATTTTGAGCTTTGATTCATACATGCAACATTTGGTTCGAAAATCAAATAGGTTCTGATTTCTCATGATTCTAAGTTATTTGATGTTAGATGATGTTAGAATAAGTGTTAGGGGACTTATAGAAACGTGATTTGAGCTTTGAATCAACAGATTTGGTGTGTTTTTTGAGAAGCTAGGGTCTGGTTCGGATTTTGCCAATTTGAGAAAAATTTGTTGATTATTTGTGAAATCTAAGTTCAAATTCATGTTCAGGGGGCGAATTTGAGTGGGAATGCACTTTTGATTTTATTGGGTAGCGAGCGGAACGCGATTGTGACGTTTTCGTAAATATTTTTTCGACGCGGCAGAGTTAGGGCATTTTTGCAAATACTTTCTGCCGTAGTTAGAATTATGAATTTTAGAGACTTTGAGGATAAATATGATTTTTGGGATCATAGGGACTGATTTGTAATTTTTACGAGTCTAGGATAAATTCCCGATTTCTGAGAGTTCGGGGTCGAATTTGGGGATTCTGACTTATGAATTGCGAGTCAATAATCCTAAGGTACCTCGGGAAGAGTTTCATGAATTGTCGAGTCTCAGGGATTAAAAAGTAATTTTACATCGGTCGGAGACCAAACTATAATTTTAAGTAGATTTTGGATTTTGAAGTTGTTTGTAGGATCTGAGGCTAGATCCTTGCTTGAGAGGTTGATTGTAGCCAATATAAGTGTTTGATCGATCAGGTATAGATCGAAATGAGAGTTTGAGTATTTTGGCATAAGTTCTCGATGTATCGAGAGTTAGTCAGCATTTGCATTCACATACATGCATCGGTACCGCCACAGTATCACATATTGATATTTGCTATGTTTGTACATGTATAGCTCAGTGTGTCTGTCAGCAGGAGAAGCCACCCACGAGCGATATTTGACTGGATCCACGGTTTTGGATACCAGTTGAGTGAAATAGCAGCTTCAGACACATAGGTTGTGTCTTCAAAATTATGTTATTTTTGATATATCTGGCTATGACATAAATTGACTAATAAGTATTTGGTTAATTAATAATCTAGATATGTGATTATTATTAACCAATGTTTTGATATGAAAAATCTAGAGTATACCCATATATACAAGAGCATTTTGTAAATGATGGAATAAAGGAAAAGATATTGCATGTTTGTATATTGAATACTATGTATATAACACTTTGACATGTGGACACCTATGCTACGGGGTCGAAGTAGCCTTTGGTATACCATTGTATGTAATCACCCTACTACGGAGTATGTAGTCTTTGGTATACCATTGTATGTTTATGGCCCTAGTCACCAGGTATTGGGATGACCATGTATCTAGGCCAGATATATGCGATTATTGAGTAGTCAGGTGGCGGAGTCCACACTGTTATATGGATATGGAAATATTTCATGGTCTCGTATTATCAATGCACAAGTATATGTATATATTGCCTAAATGCATGTTGTATGATATGAATGCGAACGTTTTGGTAAAATGAATTTCGAAAAATATACTATGTATATAGTGTGTATACTATATAGTATATATGTACGTGTGCGGTATTTTGAAAAAGGATTTCAAACCAGTCTTTGTGAGGCACGTACGAGGCGGTATGACGTGTTGTTTCCTCACTATGGAATCTTACCCCTTTTTCTTATGTTGTCCATGTTATACCTTTGTTCGCAGGTGACATCTTTTGGACGCACAACATCTGATCCGTACCTCAGACCTAGTGAGACGCTTCTTCACTATAGTGAGTGCCCTCGTTTGGGACTCTACTTTACTATGTCATAGAGCTCCACATCGGGTTACTGTTGGGATACTGAGCTTCATTTGTATTTTGGGGTTTACTCTGGTGTTTTATATTTTCACTAATATTTTAATATACTGTATATATATATGATTTACTTCATTTATAAATGTTTTTATAAATATTTTGATAAGTCGGGTAGTATGTCTGATCACAAAGGCTTGTGCGGGATGGATCAGGCTTCCACAGACTGTCTACCTTGTACGCCAGTCACGAGTTCGACTATGGGTCATGACAAACACATCCCTAAGCCCGAACCGCTTAAGACCTAATGTTTCCAACCATTCCAGTCGACTCAAAACATCCTCATAAACCTTAATCGAGTCTCGGTTTGTCCAAAACAACAACGAATCGTCCAGAATCGGTCCGCACAAATTTCGATCAAAATGACCCATTTCAAACAAATCATCGAATCACCATTCTCAAGTTATATTCATGTTTCTTATCTCAAATGCGTTAAAACCCAACCAAAAACAAGTTTAAAAACCATCCAGAATTGCTTTGGATCCGAAGTTTAGCTCAAACTGAAACCCATTTAAAACCCACAATTTCAAATAACATAGAACAAGAAACAAGAGGAAATAATCAACTTAGATTCATATTTCTCACCTTGATACGAAGAAAATAATGGATGGAAAGCAAAGAAAGTGGGTGAAAATCGGGTTTGTGAGGGTTTGAAGAATGAAGAAATGAAGAAGAAGAAGAAGAAGAAGTGAAGTAGAGAGAGAAAGCGTGCCTGATGCGTTTTAAAAGAAAAAGAAGCAAAATGACGTCGCTTAGCCAACACACACACACACACGAATGACATGCTTCTCTCGTGGACAACATTGCTTTTAAACGATGTGCAGCTTGCTATAAACACATAAACGACCTGTAGTTCATTCACCATTTCTCTTTTCTTCAAAATTTTCTTCTTTCAATTCTAATCAATTCCCATTTAATTTAACAACTCCAAAACACTTCCAAAATACATTAATCACCCAAACAACATTTTTATAAAAAAAAATTAACCCTTCGAACATCAATATTAATTTCTAAATTAACAGAAAATTACTAGAATTATTAGCTGGAAAATGCAAGGTGTTTCATGATGTATCTCCATTTGGCCTCTTTTTGAATTACATGTGTAACTAGTCCTTGTTATGTATATAAACCTCCAAAGATTTTCAAACCCCAAAATTTCTACAATTTTGTGTCATTTAAGTGTTGGAAATTCTATGTGTGTAACCCCATGCTCCAATATGTAGCTTATCTCTGGCCTACTCAATAGACATCTTCTCCTTTTACACAGGTATGTACACAGCCGTTTCTTCTCTCTTATAGCATGTTGCCTTAGGAGTGTCATAAAATTACGTGCGTAACCAAACCACTTACGTATGTAACGAGCCTCTTTACTTATGTTTTCGCATATTTGCGTATGTAATTTTGGCAACATTTGGTTCCACTACCACATTTTCCTTCGGCCTTTATTGCGTGCATAACTAGTTAAATTGTAACTAGTGTAGGCTGTCCAAAAAAATTGTAACCAATGTAGGCCTGACAAACTCTATTCTTATTGACCAAAACTTTATTTTCCACGAACCATTTTCTTAGTTGTAACCAAAAGACAGAAAATGGGGAAAATGTTACTCCCTCCGTCCCATAAAGATAGACAAAGTTTCCTTTTTAGTCCATTCCAAATTATAGGCTTCTTTCCTTTCCAATATTAATAGTTATGTCACATTGTACTATATTACCCCTATTTGAATGCATAATAAATTGCATTATTAATTACTTATTGGATAGTTATATAGATATTTTTGGAAATTCCTACTAGAATTAATAACTCTTACTAAGACAATTTCCAATGGCGCTATGAATTTTTAGCGAGCACTTTTAATGAAAATAGATAGCATCATTAATTAGATAGACTAAAAATAAATGTGTTCTCCAATGCTGCTCTCTATTCAACTCTTTATTTTGTTAAAATTCATAAAACATCCAAGGGTCTGTTTGGATTGTAGAATTAGAATTTTAATTCCAATTCTGTTGGAATTGGAATTGAATCGCAATTCTAATGTTTGGATAACATACATAATTGAAATTCAATCGAAATTAGAATATGATCAAAATTAGAATTAATTATTTAAATAGTTATTTAATTAATTAATATTAGATATTTTAATATGAATTTAATATTAAATAATTAATTTTTTTAGAGGGAGGTGTTGGAGAATTTTCGGTCTATTGAATGGATAGCGAAAGCGACTTGAGAAGAGAGAGAGAAAAATTAAGACAAGAATTTATAGTGGTTCGGCCAACCTTGCCTACATCTACTACCTAAGTCTCACTTAGGCTCTTCACTATCGATGATTGATTGCAGCTCAATCCAACAAGGCCAATACACGAGGTTGATTCCGGCTCAACACCTCCAAGGCCTATAAACTGTTGTTTTCTATAGGTTCACAACAAACCTTCCTCAATGTTATTTTATACTTAGGTTCACAACAAACCTCTACAATGTTGTTTTCTATAGGCTTACAATAAATAACTCACACTCTCAAAGTGTATACAATTGGTTTACAAATAATAAAGCTCTATGCTAGAGTTGAATATTTGAGATTTATGCTTGAATCTAAATCTCTAGCTTGAATTGATGTTTTTCTTGATGGAAATTGATAAGAAACTTGACTCTATGATTTCTGATGTTGTTCAGCACGTTCTTGGTCTTCTCTTGATGTATTTATAACCCTTTGAATCAATATGACCGTTAGAGAGAAGAATATAGCTGTTGGAGTCTGTTTAAAGCTGTCTGCTACTGTCTGTGATAATCTCACGTACGTAACCACAGTTTGACGTACGTTACCTGATTTTAGCTCCAACACACGTACGTTAACATTATTTGAGGTACGTTGATCATAGCAGATTCCCAGTTCACGTACGTTAATAATAACTGACGTACGTGACTTCTACGTTTGAACCATCCAGTAACTTCTGTTTTCAATCCAAAACATCTTGCGTACGTGAAACTCCATCTCAAGTACTTAAGATTAATATGACGTACGTTACGTTTTACTGTTGTGTACGTCAATGAAAACACACGTACGTTAACTTCGTATGACGTACGTGAAACATTCTTCAGAGGGTTCCAATGCTTCTGTTTGTATTCAGACCCTCTCTAACGTACGTGACGATTTTCTAACGCACGTTAGATGCTTCTGTGACTTGATTTCGCAACTCTAAACTTTCCAACGTGTTTCTCTTCAACTCAAATGTTTTGGTCTTCATCAAAACCTTTTGCTCATCATCAAAACATATAAGAAACTTATTGTTGATCACCCATGATCCAACAACATTTTGGGCTGAAATGTCTATAAGATGTGGAAGTTAGAAAATTCCACTACATCCATCATTTTGTTAGTACAAAGGATGATGAATTTACTTGGCTATTTTGGAAGTATCGAGGTGCAATAATTTTGTAAATTGCATTTAAGGAGCGGTTAGTTGACGTGACACTAACTAAGCTCGTGGTTTTTTACCATCGACTGATACTTGTTATAACAACCTAATCATGGGAGTAGAGGCATAAGGCCTATATGATTAAAGAGCTTAGTGGTCTTGATCATTGTTTTATCAAGGACAATGTCCAAAGTAGTTTTCTTCTTCTTGCCTAGAAGTTAGGAGCAAATCAAGTTGCACCTAACCCACGCTTATCTCAAACATGAGATC
>CAODLS010339628.1:0-16097 GCA_948243855.1 Flueggea neowawraea
TTCGGTGGCGAGAACTCCGCATTCGTTCAACGTGTTGCAATTGGGATTCGGATCGAAGTTACAGAGCCAGTTCTTACATGTCAAGCTGTAAAATGTGGAGGACTTGAAGGGATTTAAGATCGGACCGAGTTGTTGCGAGCAACGTCGGCAGGAACTACATTGGACCCAAAGGAGAGAACTGTGTCCAAAATAGCGAGTTGCGGAACAGGTGGTTGTCCTATGGAGAAATTCACGAAGAACAAAGGTTCATACGCAGAAGGAAGGAGATTGAATCGAAGATCATTCATTTGAAGAGGACGCCCACGTCGTCGAATCTTTTCGTACAAGTAAGCTATTCTTGCAACTGAGCTTTTCATAGTACGTTCGATACGTTCTGCAGCTGTTTCTGCTGGGTTGTAATGAGGAGACAGATAATAATCATGGTGAATCAACTTAAGCCTTAATCGTTTCGGCTGAAACTTGGCGGCCGGAATGGCGGCGGAAGTTAAACTAAGGCTGGTGATAATCAACAGAATTGATGCAACTAAAGCATACACAAAGGTCTCTGTAATCAAATTAGACATAGTGAATATTTGCACAATGAAGTGAACAGAGAAGGAGTATTTATAAATTTGTTAAACATGATTGAAAGTTTGAAGATATAATTAATAAGGAAGAGAAACAAAGATGATGAGGAATCTGAGTTAGACTTTCAGCAAGTGAAATTGAGCAATGGGGTATTTTGATAATGCTGATACAGCAATTAGGTGTGGAGTGGTTACATAGAATCGATTTCTTCTGTAGCTAGTTTTAAGAAATACATTCTCTCTTGATGTGCATTTCACATGAGAACTTTGAACAATCATCAGTGTATAAAACTTGATAAAGTGCCCGATGAAATGAGTTTATTTTTGACCAATGTTGTTGGCATGCACCCAATTGTTTCAACTTTTAATCAGACATTTCATTAGGTAATATTCGCATAATCCTAGCTCTTCTTCCTCCTCCTCCTCTTCTTCTTTTTCTGTCTACAAAGATTCAAATTTTAAAAGCTTATGTAGACAAAGCTCACACTAATAACTATTTGAATTAGTTTTAAGTGGTTCGTTTAATAAAATTATTAACTTGGATTCACTCATATTAGACTCAAAACTGCCCAATACTCTATCGAGCTTATGCCTGCCACTCCACCACAAAGTCACATCCGCAAAAACCTTATTTGACTTGAATGTAAAGTGATTCGTTTAGACTAAAATTTAAATTTATGTGAAATATCTCTAACCAAATGGTTAAATATTGTTTGGGAGAGAGATTGCTTGAAATATCTCTAACCAAATGGTATATTATGAAATATTTATACATACAAAATTAATATATTTGAAATATACATATTTTCCAAAATCCTACCAACTAAACGAGTTTTTAAATTTCATCTGTAGGGTAGTTCGTTTTTGTCATAAATTGTGTATCAAAGTGTTAATAAGTCAATTTGAAATTAAACTTTAGCTAGAAAAATGACTCAAAAAGAAAAAAAAAAACTGAAGATCACCTTCAAATTCAATACTAAGGCATCATGTGATCGTAAGATATCCAGTAAACAAATATATATTTCACATGGAACCATGCTTAACATCCCTATGCTTTTGGAATATATTGTCATTTTGCCTAGAGTAACAAATAATGGAAAGAGATATCCGGAACCCCATGAACAAGAAGATTCCACATTCTGAGGAAGCAGTGGTTTTTGATCTATTCTCAATTGCGGCAAAAGGAAAAACAAAAGAGAAATTAAGTAAGCAATATGTCCAATATTAACATACAACAACTTCATTATTAAAAGCATATTTCCATTTTTTTTTGGCTTGTTTAATTTTGAGTTTGGTTTTATTATTTAAGTATATATCGTCTCTAAAAAATATGTCATTCTCAACATGTGGCTTTTATTAAATTAATTATTGAGTTACTACAATAAACATAATATTACCGGTGTAAGTACTAGTTTGATACTACGAGGACTCGGTAATAAAATTCTTCGAAAGTTTATTTCTTTAGAAATAAGTGACTTCAACCAAACAAACACCGAATTTCTTTTTTAAATCTAATACTTACCATTAAATAAAAGAAATAGAAAGAGAAAATTCGAAATAATTTTAAAAAACTTTATAATAATCCTAGTGTAAGCTTGTTCTTCTTCGTATATATATTATGGAATTGATTTCGATTCCCATTAAAATTTTAAACTATGTTTATGTACTTCTTTCTAATCAATCAATCATCCCAAAACAACGGAACACCTTATTATACGATCCGTATGAGAATAGGAATCTAATCTAGTCCATATCTATAGAGATAATTTCTTGTTATTTTTTACAGATCCTCAAGATGTTGATCAAGTCTGCTTCTCCAATTCTATTTCTGTGTCTTCTTCTTTCTCAAACCTTCCCAACACAGCAGCTACCACCCCTTGCCACCAGCCAGGTTTGAATATCTCAAAACTTTTGAGCCAAGTAAAAATTTTGTGGTCGTAGATGTCAACAATGTCGCAGAAACTTATGGAACAAAGGGTACAAATTAACGTCACTTCTCCTTCAAAACCATCTCTCCAAGATTATACCTTATGGTCAAAGAAATTACTTCTCTAACACCACCACAATATTCAACAACACCGTCACCATTTTCGTCCCGCCAGACGAAAAGTTTCAGTTCGGAGAAAAGGTGAATTTGGAGTACCAGGTAGTGGAATTGTGACTTTATGTTGTGGTATGCACAAAATTGGTAGACAGTACTTTAAGAACCTTATCTATCTAAAATTAAATTAGATTAGACCGCAATTGGTCTTAGCCAAATGGCAGAATGAACCAATTAAGTGAAAAAACACTTACATTAATAAGTTAAAATTTTTACCTTAGAAGTTTTAACATACCCTATTACCCACGTTGTTAGCTTTTGCACCAAAGTAGGAAACTTCTATTACCAATTCCACATTCACTGAACTTCTCTAGCCGACTGTGGTTTTCTTTAACATACTCATTTTTTTTTGTTCACTTGTGGTTTTCTTCAAATTTAATTTTTTTGGCATACATAAAGGACGAAATAGTTATGTACATAATTCGACTATTTACTGGTATACTTATCAGACAGTTAAAAAATATTTAATACTTAATTTTTAATTTATACCAAACAACTTTTATCATCAAATTCAATAGTTTCAGTACTTAATTTTTCAGCTCTTAATTTTCAATTTCATAAACAGTCCCTAAGATTGAACAAAATCCTTGGTAGAGCGGAATTCAAATATATAAAGAAAGAGGTTTGCATCTACAAGATTCTATTTGGATTAGTTAAATATTCAAATACGAAGTGATTTAACGACACGATATTTCTAATCGTATATATTTTTGTAAGTCTATATCAAAAAAGAAGCACATAAAAACACTTAGCATTTTTGTGAGACGACAA
This sequence comes from Flueggea neowawraea, assembly GCA_948243855.1. NCBI lineage: Eukaryota > Viridiplantae > Streptophyta > Magnoliopsida > Malpighiales > Phyllanthaceae > Flueggea > Flueggea neowawraea. The sequence continues at coordinate 3,439 of CAODLS010339628.1, forward strand.
GCATCGATGATGGCTGGAAAGGTAGCATCAATAGTTCTCTCAATTCTTCTGATAACAAACAACCCTCCAAGTTGCTTCAAGTCTCAAAGAAATCCACGTACAAAAACTTTTGGCCCTCACTACAAACAACGTCTTCTAGCTTTCAAACGGAAACCATATAGCCCTAAATCAGTGATAGAAATCAAGAAAATCACAGAAGCTCTATGAAGAAACGGTTTCAAGATAATGTCTGTGATTCTTGAAAGAAACATGCACTTAGCCATACCCAACTCTTACTATGGAGACATCAACAACACCACATTAATCATTCACAAGAATAAGACAATCACTCTGTTCGTGCCCTCCGATGAAAATGTGAGTTTTAGGACTTTCGTAGGAAGAGGAGAAATTGTGAAGCAAATTGTCGAATCCAAGATTGATAAAGAAACATTTCAGTCTCTCCCAAAATGTTCTTCTCTGCCTAGTCTTGAAAGCATGATGCTGCGGATTACTGATCTTGATTCTATTAATTTTAATAGAATAACTCATTGGGGTATTTTTGAAGATGACCATGTAAGTGTTCATGGAGTTGAACGTTTCTTCAATTTCTACTGGGGGCTAGAAGATCAATTTCATTTACGACGATTTTGTAATGAGCCAATATATTTTTGGTCTAAGAATGGTTCTCTAGTTCCTATGTTTTAAAGACTACCGTCTTTAGAACTTTATCTTACGTCGGCTACATATTATCGTATTTTTTCTTGAATACTAGATCTACTTTGGAAGTCATTGCGTTTTTTTGTTTATTTTCTTTTGGATTATTAATCTGATATTTTGACTATTAGTGAACCAAGAATTAATTAATGTGCATATATAGTTGGATTTTTTTTAATACATTAGCTCTTACAACGACTGTTGATTACTCTTTAACGCACTACAAACATATTAGTGTATAATTAGAGTTATATGTCAACTATTTATATTAAAACATTCTCCAACGGATCACTTATAACCATCTTATTTAAAACCCAGCTATTAAAACATTCCTCAACTCTCCCTCATCGAACAATTTTGATCTGAAAATTCAGCATTTTGATTCTTTTGATATTTATAAATAAACAACAACAATTAAAATATTATCTCACTTTTATGTGTCAATAATGCTTAGGTTTTGTTTTTTTTTTCATTAGATGAAATGCTCAGGATTCCAAAAGTTATTATTATCACTCTAGCTTAGCATGTGATTTTTGTATGTGTATTAATTATGCTGAGGTTTCTATTAGCATATGATTTGGGTAGAGGATTAATACATAAGCATTGAAAATATAAATATGGAGTATATTAAATGGAACTTTGACTTTGTACGTAAAAAATTGTGAATTATTAAATACACCTAAAAAACTACATGTTACTGTTCATGGTGTTGAGGATCGATTCTAAATACGGGCTCTGTAAGTGTTTCTTTTGATCAAGAACAGGCACTGTTCTGTAAGCCTCTTTTTGATCACAAACAGAACGAAGTGTAATTATAATTCTTTTTCCCCCAGTTTTACTAGGTATCGGTCCCAAGATTTGCTTTCAATTTTATTATTTTGTCAGCATGTTTTTATTCTCCTTTTGGTCGTCCAAAAATTGAGAAAAGAAAAATGCCTAATGATTAATTTATTTTGAGATTCCAATTATTTTGGCTTGTTGTTGCTTGTCTTGTTCGAATATTTTAAAGATTTGTGCATAATTTGCACAATTTTTTAAATCAAGAGCTTAGTAGGATTAGACTTAAAGTTTTCTATTGACACCATATATAATTGGTCCTCTATGATTGATTTGAAAAGTTCAAAACAATATGTTATTTGCCACAAAATTAGTTATTCTTCATATGATATACTGGTATTCAGACTAAATTTTAAATTTTAAATTTAGTTTGTTACCTTAATTTATTAATGAGGATAATTATGCACTTTTTTATAAGTAGGATTTATTAAAATAACTACAGAAAAGTGGGTCAACATTCATGTTCTCGCATACTTAAAACTAAATTCTGAGATGTAAAAGATTCAAGTCTAAATGATCAAAGTCCTCTACCATTGGGGTATTACATATATTGATGACTTAGGATCTAATCTGCCTAGAACTGCTTTTGGCAAAAAAAAAAAAAAAAAGGAAAAAACAATGAGCCCTCCTACATTTGACTTGAAAAAAAAAATATAAATAGAATAACTATTGGGATATTACATATATGGATGACTTAATTAGTTTATTTAATTATTTTAGACATCAAAATAATAAAACTATACTTTACAAACCGAAGACTCTATCAGGAGTTTGTAGCAGCCTCTTTGGTAAATCCATTCATAGTTCATAAGATTATAAATTCAACTATCACAGAATGGCGCCGATGATTGCTATTAGATACTTGGATTGGAACGAATGGCATTGACCTAATAATGTTTAATTCTCTCTATAACGTTGTCCTATAGATACATTTTTGACCTTACCATAATTTATGTCTCAATCCTAATTGACCTTGCTGTTATAAGAATATTAATATTAATCCTAATTAGCCATTATGAGTAGGAGTAATTGTAACTTCAGTTTTTTTTTTAACGAGCGGAATTTCTCTGGTTAATTTTATTGATAGTCACTAAATTTTATGGATTTTTTACTTATGGTCACAAAACTCAGATTTTGTTCAACATTGTCACTACGATTTGGGGTTTTGTTTATCGATAGTCACTATAACTATTTTATTTGAATTTTCCGGTAAGTCCAGCAATGTGGCTGCCACATCATCATGCCATGTTGCTAAAAAAAAGTGATATTAAACAGTAAAAAGAAACAAATATTAACAATTTCAAATAGTCAATCATGACAACAAATAAAAAATTAAACTTGTCAAAATATCACAAACATGTATATTATGTGTTAATTATTGAGCTAATTATTTTTTAATATTCATTTTTGTTGTTTTTCTTTCAATTTTTTATGTAAAACTAATTTAATTAATTTTTTATTGTGTATAAGAATATAGAATTGGTCGGTTCATATAATTAGTTTTAAAAAATTCGTCACAAAATTTTTTATTTAAATATATCCTAAACCAACTTAATTACTTATACTGAAGTCAAAATTCATAAAATTAATAAAAAAAAGTTATAAGTGGGTTTAAAATTACGTAGACTTGCTATTATTGTTGATTTTTTGTTAAGTGTTAATGTTAAGCTAATGTCACATAATAATTTAGAGTCACCAATAATATGAATCCAACATCGCATCCATATATATTGTGTGGTTGTAATATTTTGGCAGGTTCAATTTTTTTTAAATGTTTGTTGGTTGTCATAATTAGTTATTTGAAGTTGATAATCTTTATTTCTTTTTGTTGTTCAATATCACTTTTTTTATTGAGTGACGTGTCATAATGATGTGACAACCATGTCATTGGACTTGTCGAAAGTAACATGGTTATAGTGACCTCCAGTGAACAGAACCTCAAATCATAGTGACTACTGGCTATGTTGAACAAAATGTGAGTTTTGTGACTATAGGTAAAAAAAATTTAAAGTTTAGTGACCATAGACAAAATTAACCCACCGAAAAATTCAAAAAAAATGGTTATAGTGACCACCGGTGAGCAAAATTCCAAATCGTAGTGACCACCGGTGAATAAAACTCCAAATCGTAGTGACCATGTTGGACAAAATGTGAGTTTTGTGACCATATATAAAAAAATCATTAAAATTTAGTGATCATAGATAAAATTAACGCGGAATTTCTCTATAACTGTGTGTATTAAGTATGGCTAAGAGGCACATCCCAACACACAACTTTAGGGATTTTAAAAATTAATTATATCAAGTGTTCTCCATAAGATTTGAACTTAAAAATTAATTTTACTTTAATTTGCCTGAAACACAAGTTTGATGGTGTACCATTGAATTTAGCAGCGCGATCCTCTAACATATAGTTTTTTAATAAATTGTTTTGTTCCGACCAGAAATCGCCACGACTTTGTGAAATTGAATCTAATAACAATGAACTACAATTCATTGATAAGTTTTCCAACGTACAAATGTAAGCTTTTGAACTTTTATCTTTTATGTTTGTTATATCTTCCATGATCATTGTATCTCGTATTTATAGACGTCTTCTTAGCAATTGAGTAACCTATCGAACGAACCTATATGTGTCTTAACAAAACACAATATGGTTTCCCTTACACCTGCCAACCTTGCAAGTTACTAATCACGAAGATACGTGAAAAGCATCGACAAAACCATCAAATTAGTTAAATGTAAAAAGGAAAAAAAGTGCAAATTAGAGACACATGAAGTATTCTTTCATAGTCATTACGTACGTGATGATTCAACACTTCATTACAAAAATGTCACAAAAAAAAATATAGACAATTCATTACGGAACTCAAAATAAGGAAAAACATTTTACAGCTTTGAACAAGTACTGTTTGTTGACTTTCTTCGCAATCTAATAAAGACTGAACCACTGAATCCATTGTTGGTCTCTGGTTTCTATCTTCCTTTACACAAGACACTCCGATTTTTACAATTGTTTCAACTTGGTCCCTGTTAAATTTCCCTTCCAACCTTGGATCCACTATTTCATCAATCCAAGACTTTTCTTCCCCCCTGACTTTTCATTTTCACTGTTCTGACAAACCTTGCTAGCTCGGATTCCGGTCCCTCTCCGTCCTGATCAACGATCCAATTGCCGAGACGAATTCTTTTCACCAATTCCAGTATTACAACTCCATAACTGTAAAAATCAACCTTCCCTGTAATGGGATGGTTCAGAGCCCACTCTGGAGCAAAGTAACCTTTAGTTCCTCGAATCCGTGAAAATTCAGAATTCGTGCTTCTTTCCCTCTGAGACAACTTAGCAAGTCCGAAATCCGCAATTTTTGGTTCAAAATCAGACTTTACAAGGATGTTCTCCGGCTTCACATCGCAATGTATGACCCATTCTAGACATTCATGATGAAGATAAGCTAAACCTTTAGCAGTTCCTAATGCAACCTTAAATCTGTTGTCCATGTAAGATTAGAATCCGGATTGAAAAGATGATTGTCAAGTGATTTATTTTCCATGAATTCATAGACAAGAAGTCTATGCTTACGTTCCGAGCAGAATCCCCACATTGTCACCAAGTTCATATGGTTAATTTTTCCAATTCTGGTCACGTCTGCCATGAGAACATCTTCGCCTTGGAATGAAATGCCTTCGAGTCTTTTAACTGCAACAACTCTTTCATCAGCTAGAACTCCCTTATACACCACCCCAGTTGATCCTCTTCCAAGCTCCTCCTTGAAGTTATTTGTTGCTTTCTTGAGTTCTGTATAACTAAACCTTCTGAAATGACTTAAAATATCAGCATATAAGGCTTCAATGGATGCTGGAATGCTGTTAATTCCGAAAAGCAGCAAAACAATTGCGAAGAACAAAAGTTCAATGCCACCAATTACACCTGCAAATGCATAGAGATAAACCCATTTCACATCACTTTTGACAGTTTTGTACATGGAAGGACTTCTTATCAAAATTTTGGAACTCGTCGAATTACAAGTGGTATCTCTGGTCTCAAGGGTATAAGGTTCAGATACCTGGAGATTCGAAGGCACTTTTACATACATATCACCTGGAAAATTTAGTTCCATAAAACCATTGAAAAGCACACCTTTCGGGTAACAAAATCGCACTCCTGTTAGACGATAAGCAATTGCTTTGCACCTACAATCATTCAAACAAATCTCCAATGAAGTATTATCATATCTACTTGTATTCAGATCATATCCATAGAATTCTACGTGTGACACCTTCCCAAACTTAGACTTCATCGGCGAATTGCAGGTTTGATTAAACACCGGCTTGCAACCCTTAGTCTAGTTTCCAGGACCGGTGACTTCATAGCCGGGAGGGCAGGAACATTTAGGTTCTGGATCATTCACACAAATCCCATTCTCTCCACAAATTCCAAGCACATCACAGAGCTTCCCTAGACCCATCCATGACACTGACCACAATCCTGTCTCATTGTTAAGACTATAAAGCCTTAAATTGCCATCTTTATCCATAGTTAGCCTTCTTTTGATACCCAAACCCATGTCAGAGGCACTGAATTGCAAGTTATCGCTAGATAAAAAATTTCCCATTTCATCAAACATGGCAAGTCTAGTCCTGTTAGTTTCGGATCTGCCAATTATAGCTACGTTGCTAAGATCAGGATTAGGTACGTATATGGTTGATAAATCAGAAAGAGCAAACATTAAAGGCAACACATTATTGTTATCAAAAATAAATTAAAAAAACCAGAACCAAAATTGCCTCGACCAAGATTAGAAACTAGCCTTGATGTTCTTGTGAACAACTGGTTTGGAAGGAGTGTATCAATTGGGAAATCGAAACTTTGCCACACAATTGTACCATTTGGGTCTTTCAGCACAAGGTTCCCTGTGTCAAGAAGCTCTGCCACGTCAGCATCGGTGGGGCGGGGCTGCCACTTGTCTCCCACACGATGGAACCATCCACGTCAGTTAAGGCCATGACACCATCTCTACTCAGAGAGACTTTTGAGCGTCTTCCATTGACAGGTCTGTCTCTATTAGCCATCCACAAAACAGTTCTGTCTTTGGAGTTTGTGAACCAAATTGAAAACCAATATGCATTGGTTCCCAAACTGTAGAACCCACAAGTGAAAGTTTTGTCTGGTGATGTAAGGACATGTCTGGCATGATCATCCACTGATAGTGAAGAACCTTTCGACAAAATGCTCACAGCTTCACATGAGAGTAGTACTCTGGAGAAGGTTATTGCAATGAGGATGAAAAGTAAATTAACAAGTGTTAATGTTTGAAACTCCATGTTTAGTTCAATGAAGTTTTCACAGGTTCTTTCTAGTGTTAATTCATGGTGACAGTATATATCTTTCCACTATATATGGGTGCTACGAAAGATCTTATTGCATGTTTATGTCATTTGCTAACTAATAAACTTTGTACTTTAATTAATATTAAAAGTCATAGGTCTGACTTTAAGACATTATTGGAAACTCTATCATTATCAAGAGTCAACTTATTAAAAATATATATATACATCTCAATTATTGGAAATTCCGATAATTTTTGAATTAAACAGATCTTTAGAAAAAAGTTAAATCCATGTAGGACTTCAGAAAAGTCTAGAACTTTTGATTTCTTATTTGGTTTCGGTAATTCTACTCTAGTTTTTATCTTTCTCAGATGTGCCCTGTTTTATCAATTGACCTTTTCTGTTGGAACTTGGATGCAATGCGACGATATATGATAATGATAGAATTGCAACATGCAAGGGAAATTGCAATAGACTTCTTCAATTTTTCCTCCATTTTTTTTCCAAACAAAAAACATGACGAAAAGAAATATTCTCAAGATATAGACTTCTGATTTCTTTAACTTTTTTTTTCCATGAAGGTGACATAAATAAATAAATATATATATTAAGGAGTTTTCTTTCTTCTTTTTCAAGTGAATTGCATTGTACATTGACATGTGACATTCTAATCTCTCCTTATGGCTTTTATTTTATTGTTTAAGGCTTCTTCATCTACTAATGGCTTCCGTTTTTATATCTCCATGTAAATTCATTTTTTATTATACTTTTTTTTACAACATATTGGATTATTCTGTTTTTGTAATTTTCTAAATGATACTGTTTTAGTATTTAATATATTTTGAAAATTTAATGATTATATTATGAGCATCAATATTTTGTCTACTCTTTCAGTTTCTCTCCTTCTGTTAATCTTTCTATCTTCTTATAGATATGATTTATGAACATTTAAGTCCATCTTTTTTCTCTTTGTTCTTTTTATATATACCATTTTTTTTATACTTCATGAGAAAAAAATAGTCTCGTTTGAGTTAAGTTATAGTGTCAGGTGTTAGTCTAATCAAATGTCCTTAAGGGGAATAAGTGCAAAGGGGATAAATTCCTCGACATGCATTTTTGAGAATGTTTTGCAAAAAAGAGAGCAGTGAAACTATGCAAGAGGAGCTACTTGGTGAAAATTTGTTGGTTTCTCTTCTTAAATCTTAATTGTGTAAATATTTTGTGATTTGATTCCACACATATATTGTAGAATATAATTCTGTTATTATATATATATATACACACACACACTAGATTAACACATGTATGACGTTGTAGATTTTATTTTTTAAAAGCAATTTATTTTTTTATGAAAATAATAATTACATTATAATTATAAAAATATTCAAAATAATTTAAAAAACTATTAGATAAATTTATAACAATATTGAGTTTATTACATATCATCATGCCAAATTTCATAACACTTTGAATGCTACATTAATATATGTGTAAATATATAAATTGTCTTCTTTGTTACATATAAGGATTTTCAAACTAAACCTATACTTAACTCGATAATTGACTTAGCTAAAATACACTATGATTAAAACACAAATAAAACTAAGAATTTGTAGATTTTAATTCTCATTAACTCAATACACCATAGTATGTACATTCATAATTTGGGTCAGCAAATTCCAAAATATTTAATAATTAATATAAACTATAAATTAAAATATATAAATGAAAATATGTATTAGAATTAAAATAAAATAATTATATATTGAATTTAGCATTATTGTTAAGAACAACATCAACACTTGCTCCAACTATTAACCAAATATTATGAGACTTTCCTTCATAATTTATATAATCATTTATAAATTAGCATAATGATGAAAATTAATACAAAATAATTTGAAAAACATTTAGTATCAATAGTATATTGTCAATAAACTAACTTCATTTAAAAAAAACAAAACACTAGATTAAATTTAATATATTTGATCAAAAACTTAGATTTAATAAAATGAAATTACTTAAATTATTTTAACTGAAAACAATAACTTTTACAATTAATTAAATTAAATATGTATCTAAATTAGTAGAATACAAAATTTAAAAATTAATCTCGATTGTAAAAAAAATTATCTTGGCTTAGTCCATCTTTTACCCTTGAACTTTTGGCATATCTTGTTTAATCCTTCAACTTTCTTTACTACATTTTTAAGCCCATCAACTTCCACAACTAACATCTCAATAACTAATTTAATGGATGTTGCTAACAAATTTCATCCCAGACTAACAAAAATATGGATATTTGTCATTTTGATCTTTGTATAAAATTTTTAATCTTTTTAACAATAATTTGTCTAGAGATTGATGGCTAACAACATGCTCAAAAACTTAAGTGGCTTAATTAATATGACATGTCAAGAAAAATAGACAAAAGATGTATTAAGCCAATTATCATTTACTGCATAATCAATAAAATTTATGTTGAACCAATGGTGGTTAACATTTGGATCTCTTTATGTTTTGATGTTGAACAAAATTGAGTTTGATACTTAATATTCTATATTTTTCGTTGTTGCTTAACTCGAGTTACAAAACCATTAACTCGAGTAACGCAAGTGAACCAGAGGCAAAATGAACTTCCAAAGGCTATGGATCGAGTAACTCAACTCAAGTAACAGAACATGTAACTCGAGTTGTCTGAACCCCCACATAACTCGAGTAAAAATTTCATATAACTCGGATAAAGAAAGGCGTCCAGAAGAATCAAAGTGTCCAGAAGAAAAATCAACCATTAGACCTGATAATTCAACTCGAGTAACATGAATAGATAAGTCGAGTTGTTTAGGGACCAGATAACTCGAGTAACACAACAATCCAACTTAAGTAAGTGATGCATCCTAGGCCACGCTTCAAGTTCCTCAACCCGAGTAAACCCATGTACAACTCGAGTTGTCCAGATAACGTATAATTCGAGTAAGATGAGAGGATAACTCGAGTTAGATATTTAGAGTATTAGAGGTGAAATGCAACTCGAAGTATCATTCCACACAACTCGAGTAATGCAATCAAACAAAAAGCTTTAATGGAAAGGATAACTCGAGTAACAGGTTGTCTAACTCGAGTAATCATTCGGAGGCAAAATAATTATCCCTAGGACTGACATGATCAGAGTTCAAATGTCAAAATTCAGTGGTCCCAATAGTCACTTTCATGGATAACTAGAATAACTGGTTTGGATAACTTGAGTTATACATTTCCAAGTCGTGTTTCTCAAATTGATAACTCGAGTAACACATATGGATAACTCGAGTTAAAAGCTGTGTCAGAGCATTAAATGCAGGACTGCTCCATCTCACAACGGCTATATTAATTCCTACAACGACTAGTAAGACTTGAAAAGGGATAAATAGCCCCAAGACACTTCAGAGAAGAGTGACTACAACTTGCTATCATCTTGCAACAACATCATGCTTTCATTTTGCTCACTTTTTCTCATCATTCATATACTTCTCAAGAAAGTTCTAAACTTGCAAATTCATTATTACTTGAGAGTGATAAATTTTATTTTAGTTCCTCATTGTGAGAGAAAATCATTGTAATAAAGAGAGAATAGTTTGGTTGTTTGTCTTGAAAACAAGAGTTGTAGTGTGAGGGGTTTAATCTTGCACCTTTGAAGCAAAAACTTGTAGAAGTTGCATTCACCCATTGAAGAAGGAAGTTTATAATAAATTCAAATTCTCAAAGGGAAGCTTAAGAAGTAGACGTAGGCTAAGAGAGCCGAATTATTATAAATCTTAGATTTGATCTCTCTATCCCTTCTCTCTTTATATTTATTATTTGATTGAATAAGATTATTGTTCTTACTTTATTTTTAACTTGTCTTGATTACTTTGAGCATTGACAAACGATTTAAATCATTTTTAAAAGTTAAAAATCCAATTCAACCCCCTTTCTGGATTGTTTTTTTGGACCAACAATTTAGATTGCAAAAAAGTAATTATTTAAACACATCAATAAAGCAAAAAATTGATCTTTCATAGACCAAAACTATACATTCAACTCTAATTGAATTTTGATCAATTTTAGTAATCAAAATACATTGTACTGTGGCAATCAATTTGATTATGAATTTACTAGTTTATAATACCCATTTTGAAAGTTGCATTTCTTTGTGGCAATTAATCTTCATAACATTTGGCACTTCAAAATTAAGACAAAGGTCAATCAATATATAGGGTCCAAGAAAAACCATAACAGTGACATAGAATGTCACAATCCAAAGTCCGGTCATGACTGGCGTACAAGGCGAACCATCTATGGAAGCTCGGCTCATCCCACACAAGCCTCAAAGTACAGAACTAATACCACAAATACAGTTTATTAGTCAAATTAAAATCGTTTAACAAAATAAGCTTTTGTAATAATATTCTCAAATATTAATAATAATAAAATCATTAAATAAATAAATATAATTTAAAACCATTGAACCATTTCAAATTCAAATACAGGCCATACCTCACTACTCGGTATGTAGAGCATCTAACAGAACTGAAAGTCAAGCCCGAACAACAGGGCACTTACTGCTGATAAAACTCCTCACTGAGCGTGGAAGATCAACAACCACTACAAGTACCTAAAAGAAGAAGTCAAAATAGAACAAAGAAAAGAAAAAAAAAGGGGGTCAAACCCAGTGAGGGATAACACTTCAGGACGACACCAGGTCTCACACAAATCATTTCGAAAACCTTTTCGAAAACTAACACAAGCAAATATATCCTTATACATATGTATACACTCTAATACTTATAGTAGCATTTCAGAAATATCATTTCTGAAAACCTTTGTGGACAAGGCAACAAGAAACAATCACCCATGTAAAGAAAGTAATTCAATAAACCCGATGGCATACTTAGATTCCCAAAACATACTTAGATGAAAATATTTTATCCGAAAACATTTACTTAGAACAATAGGGTTGAAAACCGAATATAATACTTGCTTTCGAAAACTCTTGTCAAAAACTATATTTACTGAATATCTGATCGGGACAAAACTGAACTGAATAAATGTGGACTGAGCCACCTGATATATAAATGATGTGTCGACGCCACCTGATGCTGATCTCGTGTGTTTGCGCTAAGCACACGAGTTACCACCTACCCTGATAATTGAGTTTTAACTGACTAAAGGTATACCATAGGCTACGCCTCTCCGTAACTGAGTGTCCCAAATCACGAAATACTTATACAAAAAACTTATATCTTAAAAAAATAATTGTACTAAAAACCTATAAAACCATATTTAATGCCAAACAGGCAACAAGCAAATCATTATCAAAACACTTTCATTTTCAGAAGCAGATTCGGAGCAGAAAACATTTCCAAATACTTAACAAAATCCTTATTTCATAAAATACAATCATACTTATACGGAAGTACTTATTTAGGAAATCATACCAGATTTTCGAAGACTGAATACTTAGTTCAGAAAACATGTTTATTTTTCAGATGCAAATATTTATTACGGAAAAACATAGTAGATTTCGGAAAAACTGAATACTTAATACTGAATACATACTTATGCCCAAAACATAAAATTTTGTTCAGAAAGCATAAAATATTCCCAAAACTATTTTACATAGCGGGGTTATTGCATAAATCAGATTTATTATTACCAAACCATTCCTTAGTCCGGATTACATACAAAACTCATACACCTAAAAAACATATAACTTAAGAGACACAACCATATGTCTGAAGCTGTTATCCACTCATCTAGATGCCGAGCTAATAATCCAGTCGT
>CAODLS010339677.1:0-12417 GCA_948243855.1 Flueggea neowawraea
GTTACTACTAGCAATGACTTCCTCTTTCATTACTTCATCCTTTCTATATCCCTCTCCCTTGTTCTCAGTTACTCATCAAATGGCACTCAGTTCATATCTTTAAGTTCGATCATTGACAAGGTTCAAAGAAAGGGTGGGCCATTGATAAAGAATCGATTTCAAACCACAATGCTAGCAGATGGCGGGCCTCCGCTTTTCTTTTCATTAATGAAACCTGCCAGTCATTATGGACTCAAATCAAAAGGACAAAAAATTAGGATTATTCAGGCGTTTGCCTCTTTGTTCAAAAGAAAAAAAAAGACGGGGTTTTTGCAAAAAATGCAATTTGAAATTCACTGTCCGAAGGAAAAGATGTGTGCAACGAAAATGACGGGGTTTTTGCAAAAGTCTCAATTTGAAATTCACTGTCCGAAGGAAAAGATGTGTGCAACCATTTTTCACGGGAAAATGCATTTTTTGCAGTTTGAAATGAACTTACCGAAGGGAAATCCACTTGCAACCATTTTTCACGGGAAAATGAAAAAAATGAAGTTTGAAATTCCATTTATTACCTCTTTTCTTCTGATTCTGCCTGACTGCACAGGAAGACCCAGACCAGACTTCCATTTTCACTTGAAACTGAAGCTGCCTTTACGGGCTTCTTATGAAAATGGAATTGTAGTACCTGAGTTCTCTATTTGACGTGGACTTTTCCTTAGACACTGAAATTGGGCTAACTCCTAGCTCCCTCTTACCCTAATTACTACAGCTATGACTCACTCATTCTCTGACTAATGATCGGATCGATTGAGCTATTGCCTATGCAAGCTTAGTAGACCTATCTAATGGGATTCTCTCTCTCTCTTTGAAGAAAACTGACCGAAGGCACAGGCACATGGAACACAGCAAATAAGCAAGCCTTTCGATCTCCTCCTCAACGGGAGGACAGCGCAGCTGTCTACGTTTCCTTTTCTGACCCTTCTTTTTTTTGTTTGAGCTTTCAACCAATTAGAATCATCAATCATCTTTTTTACTTTTATTTTACTAAGCCGTTCTTTGTGTGGACCTCTTCTTAAGACTCCGCTGGGGCATATAAGGGTTGAAGAAAAGGGGATTCTCCATTCAATTCTCTTGTGCTCAACCGCCTTACTCGTAATTGTTATGAACATAGTTTTCCTCTCCTTAATAACTAGGAGTTCTCCAAAGCGGCTTCGTACTCGTTATACTCAATTGTGATTTGATGCTTCTTAATCAGCTCGGCCCAGTCTTCGTGGCAAGGCGTACCTATCTTCACAGCCTCGTCTTGGTGAACTTATAACCTAAAGAATATAGGAAAACAACAATAAACAAACTTGAGTTCTTCGGTCATGAGTATAAATCCTATTATAATAAGCCTATTTGATCTACTTTACGATTCCATCAAGCGATGCTACCTGAAACCCCTTCCTATTGAGTGCGAGACCCGGACTATCCACATCGGATCGCAAGGTTTTACACTAAGGCTGGCTGTCAACGAAGAAGAAAGAGCACGACAGAAAGCATGGACGAACCAAAAAGGCTTAGAGCACGCAACAGGCAAGCAGGGAGAAATGGCATGGAAGAAGACAGCACACGGGGGAAGGAACGAGAGGAGTTATTGAAAGAGCATGACCAAAAGGCGGGCAGAGTCGTAGGCAGGGAGGTGAATAGATCCATTCTTTCCTCTTCATATACCTGACGGAATCTACCTTTCGGAGAATAAAGATCTAAGAAGGTACCTTTCACCTCCAAAGGGTGACTTTCCATTCAGTCTAATGCATCTTTTTTTCTCTTGAGAAACCAAAGGAACCAGAAGATCCACCAAGGTAGACTTTAACCTAGACACTTCGCACGTCAGTTTCGGGAAAGTATATAAGCTTCCCGCGCTCATCTGCATTTCCTAAGCAATTGATAAGAGATTTCAGGCAGTCTAAGGCTAGTCCTACTTACATCGAGTGTGAGAAAGCACTTTTAAAAAGTTTCTGTAGCAAGTTAGATCAGTAAGTGTGAAAGAGGAGCGCCTTTTAAAGATCTAAAAAAGTAAAGAAAGTTAGGAATATGAGACAAGACGCAAGCGGTTTAGCTGAGTTCAGAAATTACAATAAGTTATTTGAGTCAGTCTGTGCCAGCAAGTTCTTTTTGGCAAGCTGGTTATCATATTCTAATTCTATCTTCTCCGATCACGGATTGGAAACATCTTCTGGTATTGATTCCGCCGAATAAGAATATGAATCCTCAAAAAACCTTTTTGTCTCGTACCCAAGATCCCCGCCAGTTTTAATTGAATCTTCAGACCTTGTCTCATAACATAAGATTGCCTCTTCATTTGAATGACTCCTTTCCAACCTCGGCCATGCTTTTGTTCTTATTATTCTGTGGCTGATTACTCTTCTCCTTGGTGCCTAGCGAAAGCGAGTTCTTCCTTTTCTTCTTCATGTGCACAAGCCCTTCTTATATATGCAACCACTTGTCTTCCTGGATAAAGTAGCCCAAGTAAGGCAGCAAGAGGAAGAAGAGGCTCTACCATTAAGTCAGTTGCTTTCACTAGCAGCCTTTATCCCTGCCCCTATGTACTTGTAGGCTAAAAGGGGTAATCGGCTTGATGGACATCTTCCTCTTTTGATTCAATTGCGAAAACTGCGGATTCTGTAACAGCTGCAGATTAGTCGAAAACATCTGCCCGTGGGTATCTTTACTATTGATTAATCCTTTCTTATCTCGTATATTGACTAGAGGCATATTCGATTGCAGTTCCTTCTTTCAAAATGGGCATATTAGTTAATCAGGTTAATCTCGAACAGCGTAGTCGATACATGAATCCTCTTCAAAGACTAGAAGCAAGCTAGTCTTCGCAAGACGGTTTACTTCACCAACGAACGGGGTTCGCCTCAAGCCGCCGCCATTAGGTTAATTACGTCACACGTTAGTGGACTGGCCCATGACCTCAACGCATAGGCCGGCCGAGCCGTGACCCATCGATAGATTGACCACCTATTTAGGTTCGAGACTGGGCGGAGTCTTAGGTCCGATGCGTACGCGAAGTACCTGGTGTGCCAATCGGATGACGAACTGATTGAATGGCCCTTAAAGGGGACGCTTGGGGGGGAATCGGCTCCTCAACCAAAAGGATATTCCTGGCGGGCGGTCTCAGTCCAAGCCTTTTCTTCGATATGCCTCTGTTAGGGGCATAGTGTAGTTGGTTTTTTCAGGGCGTTTAAGCCGCCTTCTTCCCCTTATCTCGATCTCTGAGATAGTTCTCCTATTCAACTAGAGAGAGAGACCTGTTCTTTAGTGGTCACCCTGTTATCTATGTGCAAGCCGAACTACTGCCCTAAAGAAAGACCTTTGGCCTATGCTATGGAGAAGGGTTAACTAATTATGTATATAAGCAGTCAAACAAGATCGGATGGAATCTAGCCTGACAAGCAGGCAATGGTAGGTTCTATTCACCTACCTCGATCTATTCTATATTCTATGGTGAGTAAAGCGCGTCTTGCGAGTCAAGAGAGGGATCGGATCAAGATTCCGTGGGCCCGCAAAACCTTCACGCGCACCGACGCGCCTAGGAAGGCAACCTGTTCGACGTCAGGACCAATCTCTCAACTTGATTAGCGATCCGCGCTTGGAAGCAAAGTAGCTATAGCTTGCTGTACTTCGCGCGCAAGAAGAGCGATCGAAAAACTGGAGGCCCCAGTGAGCCTACTGCAATGGCACCGAAATGGGGTCTGTGGGACGAGAACCCTACACCAGCTGAGATCCTTTCGTGCGCACGGCGTACCGAAAGCCATTAGCAACTTTGTGACGGGGGCGGCCATGGATTAACTAAAAAGATTAAATAGCTATCATAAAAAAGCATGAATTGAACGTCTCTAGCTTTAAAAACCCTTGTTTTTCGCCGATATAATAGCGCGATAGAAGCCCTAAACTAGCTAAGCTGTACGTACGCAATAGCGCGGGAAGAGCCCCTACCCTATAGTTTGAAACTAGCTCTGAATCAAAGAAGCTAGCATAGCATAGCGAAAAGATGCTCAACCATTTCTCAAGACTATATAACTAATCAATGATACACTCACTGGTAACGAACAGCAGGAATCGAATAAAAAAATTCACAATAAGTATGCCAATCCACCGGTGAAGATAAAGGCACATCCTGAGAAAGAAACTCTAAATAAAATGCTCGACCAAGGGCCATAGAAGTGCGCTTTTAAAGCGCATTAATCAGGCGGTGAAGTGAAGGTCACAGGGGCTATGAGACCCGATTAAGCGTAGGAATTAGTGCTGGAAGCCCTAATAGTAAGCAGAAAATGAAAAGTAGCTCCAAGCTTATTCATAAGCTCAAGATAGCCAAGATGGATGGAGTAGGGCTAGTCTAAGACAAGACAGACCGGTCTCTATTCTCCTGCTCGCGTTTACAAGGGTTCCCACTCACTCTATTGAGTTACAGCCCTTGTTGGGTTCTGCAAGGAAGCATCTCGATAGGTCCGCAACCTGCGCTGTGGTTGATGCCCCGCCCGAACCCGAAGGCATCATCATATTGGGTTCGACCCCAAAAGTGAGAAGAGCTTTCACCGTCAAAAATAGGGCCAAGACCATACCACCCGAGAAGCCCATCTTTAGCAAAGAGCTATAGACGGACCGGCCCACCACAGAGATCCCTCCCCTTTCCAAAAAGTACAAAAATAGGTCCATCGAACCTATTTTTAGACAAAGAAAGTAGCATATCCCTAGGAAAAAAAACCAATCGACATTAAGCATTTTTTTTAACATAAAATCGGACTTTTTTTCAGACTTTGAAGATTGAAAATCGGGCTTTGAAGCAGACTTGAAAAACTTTCTTTTTTCAACAGTTGGCTCGACTTATTGGCTTTGGCCGAAAGCAAGAAATCGACATTCTCAAGTTCACCAATTGAACAAGTCCGGCATATCGTCGCAAAGTAGTATGCTCAAGTGGACTCCACCTAATGGACGGATACAGAGATAGTATCCAGAAAGATCTTGGGATTACATTCGTAAAACCAAATATCATATCTTTAGCAGTCGCAAAAGAGGGGACGGTGTATATGGGGCTCAAAGGAAGTACACAAGTCATCCTTTGAAGCTAAGCACTTTTCATCTTTTGTAGGAAAATCCCCTTCTCTAGTCTTGGGAAATTGAGCGACCCATCCACATAAGCACAAGATTTCTTTTCCCGAGCAAATCATTCTTCATCGCATAAGCCCATGACAAGTCATTTCCAAATGCTTCTTTCAGAAGAGCACGGGAAAAGCCTATGGAATCCATTGTACTAAGACCCGAAAGATCATCCAAGGACTGAAAATCGGGACTAAAAACTAGTCAAGAAGGCTTAACTCAAGCAATCACTCAAGAGAAGAAAGGATTTTCGCTATTCCCAACGGCCGGCTTTATTGCGGCCTGCTCATGATTGGTGTATGGAAGTTCTTAAGCTCATCCCTATGGATGGGACTTTTCATCTGCATAAAGCCTCTGAAGCGATTACGTCGTATTGATAAATTGTTTAGTTACGATTTTTCTTCTGCGACCGATCGCTTCCCGCTTAATGTGCAGAGTATCATAGTTTCATGTATATGAAGTCGCAATGGCCTGGTTTGTTTCTGGTCTTGTGCCAGTTGATGTGGCGGGGACGAGGCGAAGTGGAAAAGTAATGGGCTAATAGAAAGGGAAGGTACGCTTAGGGGCGGGACAGATGGACGCTGAGGCAGATATTGCATCCTTTGTCTTAAAAGAAGATTCGTAGAAGCCTGGAAGCAGCAAATCATCGGTAAAGTGATTCCCTCTCCCATGGCAGTCGACTGTTAATTCTCGACGTCTTGTTTGGTAAACGGGATGTTTACCCAGGCGCCGTAGTCTTGCCTAACAATATCGCTCTGTTCACTTCCCAGCTTCAAGCCATCTTCATTATTCGAGACACAGTTATCAAGAAGCTCTCCCTTTCATTCCTAAGCTCCGGTCCTCCGCGGACCCCGCTCTCTATCGCCTTGCGTATGAACGGGTAGCCTGCTACACCACCGCCCCATACTTATCCCAATCGCCGTATGAGAACACTACACCGCCCGTATTTACTATCGTTTTTTGTTTTAACGATCAGTAGCTCAGTGCTAGACATCACTAGCGATATGCCGGGGGCATCGCACAACTTCGTTGAAGGCAGAGCTTGAAGTCACCGCCTTCGTAAACACACTACTCTCAACGGTTGAAGGCCAATCGAAAGCTTCATCGTATAGGCAGACCCATCATATTCAGCATGTCCGTGCCATCGCCTTCTGACGGACTATTCCCCGACAGAAAATCCCCTTTCCTTATTCTTGGTTCTGCCTAAGTAGCCATTCTGAGTAGAAGTACGAACATGGCAAACAGAAATAGAAACGGAAAGGGCTGGCTATCGACTACTATCCGGCTTCAATAGTAGAAGGTAGCTGCCTAGGGGACAGGTTCTTCGGGTCCTCCCTCGCAGAACCGGCTTTGCAGCAACGGCCCTGAATATTTCGCGATGGGGGCTGGAAAGGATCAATAGCAAAAGCGGGCCATGGATGAGAGATCATAGACCAAAGACTAGTTCGGAGTAGATCGAAGGATTTGCTGCTTTCTGAGTATTAAAATATATGATAAAACACCATTTATGTCCTACTTTTGGAACTCTGGTTTGCTCTTCATCTTGCTTGAGAAAGGATCTTACGTCGATCAGGTTTCCGGCCCGCAGACCCCATTTCGGAGCCATAGTAGCGGGCTCATTGGTCCCACGCCTTCTCGATGCCAATCTCGCACTTGACACAAAGGCAATAAACACTTGGCTTTCCGAAAAGAGTCAGAAAGGATCGTAGGCAAACGGTGACCGGCCACGAAGGCTCTTTGGGCGCAGCTTTCTTGATCCACTTTCTGAGTCATTTTCAAAAAGACAGTGAACCAGATGATTTTCTATCTTGTACAAAGGTACACTGAACACCAAACCAATCTCGACAAATAAAGAGAACTACAAAAGCAATCAAGCAACTCGCACACCTTTCATCTACCTCTCTTGCTTCTCTTATGTCTTATGAAATTCATAGTTAGAGGGAAAGAGAACTCCCAAGGCGTGACCCATTCTATTATATGATAAGATCCTATCTTACTATTCTATTGGATTAACTGTCCTTCTCTCTTCGATGCCATCTTACCTTATGATTTATGATATGTCATTTGTCCGAAAGCCTAAACCGTCTAAGGTATGAAGTTACTTTCCAAAGATCAATCCCTTTCCTGATGCCTACGTAGAAGTGCAGTTGCTATTAAGGAAGGAAGATGTGCCATTAGTTAGACAAGAAAATTTCACATTCATTCACTTTCGAATAAGCACGAAGACCTAACTAAAAAGAAAGAATAGATATCTAGGACTCTAAAAGAGATCATAGATGGAACGACTCCGCCCGAGGCGACAATGAGAATGATGCATCCTTGATGGTTCGAAGATGTTTTGCTGCTTTCATTTCCCCGCTGCCCCATGCACTAAAGTTACTTCCGATCTTGAAAATGAAAACTTTAACCAATGACCGATTTCTTGAGACGATAGACGGAATTTCTTGAAAAGAGTAAAGAATTTGAGATCTTTAAGAGGTTAAGATCTTAAGATCTGTAGCAATTCTGACTTCTATACTAACTATCTATTTCACTCTCTATGTGGTCGTAGTTTCCCGTATTCTCCGACAGGGATATTGATTTGATATGTATTAGCCCCAAGCCCTCTCTCCGATCCATGTCGGCGTATGCATCATGCATACTATTACTAAGTGAAAGGGGGACTCTTTACTTTTTGTCTTTCTTCATAGCATAAGAAAAACGAGCATCCATTTCGGAGAACCAGCACGTTGTCTTACTTTTGCTTTCCTTTCGATTTCGATCTAAATCCTGGAAAAAAGGGCTTTCATTCAATACGATATTCTTTCTCGAAAACTCAGAAACCAAGAAGTCTTTTCGAGATGCTACCTGAACGGCTACCTAAGTTCTTATTAGAACAAGGCAATAAGCCCATGACTTAAAGACTTTGTTTTCCTATTAGGACTTCAGATGCATTCTTATAACGCCCATCTTATGGATCGGTAAACCCAGTATGCCCTGCCTACTAAAAAGTAAAACCAGTACACTGGTCGGTTGAAGAAGAAGAAGGCACTTTCGTGCTACTAGCTTACTAAGCTTCTTTCCCTCTATCTCCACGAAAAGTACAAGTAACTCCAGACGCTTTCTCATTAGCTCATTGGATTCGTCTTATATAATTCGGATTGGAAACTAATCGTCATACTGGTTGGCCCCGGGCGGAGCTAGATTTTTTTGTAACAAAGGGCTCCTGAGGTGCTAGCCGCCCTCTCGGGCTACACTTATACAGCCAGGCCAAACATAGTGTGATTCGCCTAGCTGGGTGATACCTTTTGGAATAGATTCCACCCAGACTTACTAGAATGCCACTTATTTCCTTTAAGGGGGTGAGCTAGGTCTTACAATACACAGTGTTGACCGCTCCTCAATTCTGACTTTCGACGGGAACAAGGAACGATTGCAGCGATCACACCAAGGTCTTCCGTCGGATAGGGGCAGGCATTTTTCTCCATTAAAGTAAGGGGCTTTACTATACGTTATTTCGCCTTCGATTGGCTTTGTGTCATGTGTCAAGCCGACTTTCTTATTATCCTAGCTTAGCTGGAAAGATCATTCTCTATCTCGTTCCATGGATGGGCAAGAAATGCTCGGAAGTTCTCATCTTGATTCTAAGAACTATATAGAATGACGGAATCATTTCACTGAGAATTATCGTATAGAACGAAGTTCTCTTTTTATGAACTTTTGAAAGACAGGAAATCCCCAGTCTTCCCTTTTTCCTTCCGGCCCACCAGGAGCTTAGCGAGGAGATTGGTCTAACATGGCTAGTTGCTTGTACTTGAATCGAGATTCAGTTTTTTGAAAAAAAGAGAAGATCGAAAGTTCGGTGTTGATACTTTGAAAGAAAGAGTCCCAGATTGGTTAGCTGCTTTAGAACCTCAGCTTTGAGGAACTCCAGTCGTGTGATTTCCCCTATCTGGATCTCTTTTTGATTTTGAAAGGTTACTTCAAGCCTCCTCTCCTTATTCGAGAAGAAATTGACAAATTCGAGGGATGCGCTCAATCAGAGATTCCTTTCTCTGGTAAGAGACCTAAAGTTTAGCAACCAGCAGGTAGGTAGATAGTGAAGTTTCTGGAGGTAGTGAATCTACTTCGTCCACATTGAGCTCCCCTCCGAGCCCATCTTCCAGTTGGAAAGAGTGAGAGTGCGTGGGATCGTGTGATCTATTCTCATAACTACAATCTCCGACTGGTCAGCAGGAAGGTGTAACCGCGACGTCTTCCTAAAAGCATAAAGTGAGAGGCATAAGCTTTCCCTTTCGGAGAGCTTTATAGCATTTCTTTTATCGAGTAAGGAGAGGTGGGAAGAGTAGTTGAGCTTGAAGACTAAGAATGAGATCCAAGGGTGAAGAAAAGGAATGCTACAGAGACCCGAGGGAACCTATCCTATCAACTTCGAATTCTATGATTCCCAGTTCGTCTGTCAGCTTTTCTCGTTCTGAACTCCACTTTTTGGATTTGAGGAAGGGCTGAAGGTAACTTAAAATCCTTTTCCGACTATTCTTCTTGGTTGTGATCGACCCCGCGTTACTTATTCGAAAATGCGCTATATCCAATTCTTTTATATACCCACATGGGATCCTCCCTGAAACTCTTGCCTACCATAGTGGCTTAGACGACGCCACACTTTCTTAATAAGCTTTCTAGCTGCCAGCCATATTGGGAACCCTGAAGTTACCTAACTCTCCCAAGGCCAAGAAGAGAAGTGCTTACCCACTGGAAGACAAGAAGAGCTAGCATCTCTCTTTCCTAAGGCATAAGGCAAAAGAGCTGCATCCAGGCCGGTGGACTCAACACTTTGCTTAAGAAGATGCTCTTTACAAAGCTAAGTACTCTTCACCAAGGTACCCTCACTCGAGTACGCAACCTCACTGGCTTCGGTCTCTTGATCAACCCTTTCATCAAGTGATGTTCCAGCCTCTTTTCATGTACACTGGCTAACAACATTGGACGATTGGTTTTTCGAGAACGAGAATCGGTTGAATTGAGAAAGGCTTTTCTACTACAGCTTTGTTGCTTCGGTTTAGCAGTCCGCGTTAGCAAGCAGTCCAACTATGGCTATGGGAGGATCCCTTATGCTACTGTTTTCGGTAGTACGCCTAGAAGAACCAATATGTTTTTCCTAAGTCCCTAAGCTAAGAGTGAAAAGGTACTGGTACAAACATCTTAGCCTCTCAAAAGAGATGTGCGAACGCTAGTCCTGACTTGAGTAGTCATCAATAGAAAGAGCTAGGCGGTACAACAAAAACATAAAGGAATGCTTAGATTCACTCTGGTATACGCTCCAAAGCCAAGCTTTACGAAAGAAAGAGTCCAGGGATCGGAAGGAAATTTTTATGCCTCACACAGGCAACTTCGCTAGGCTCAGCAGATAAGACGGGATTGAACTAAGAGAACGGCTATTCCTATCATCAAGAAAGTCGGCTCCATCAATGAATTACTTTCCCCTAACATTGCTATTCTTAAATACCTCAAAGAGCATCCTTTAAAGCGGGGTCCGCCTCAGGGCGATAAGAATCCTTATTATATAAAGCATAAAGAGCTACTCATTCAAATTGAAGGGATCGGTGTAGAACTCAACCTCTAGCCTCGTGCGTATGCGTATAAAATAAGGAAACGAAACTCAGCAACTACTTTTAAGAATTAGCTGCGGATGCAGGTGCGTATGAATAGTGAAAGAGTCAGGAAGTTAGACGGGAGAAGGCTCCTTGGTATGAAAGCTGGTAGTGAATTTCACTCTGTACCGAGACGGTATACCCAAGTGGATCTATATGTGTACCAACCATCCATCTGAAAATGGAAATTCGAGACTGTCTGAGCTGTCTGATCGAGAATAGGATTTTAAGTTACCTTCGTGCTTAAGGGCGGGAAACAAGGGCTTTCTCTTTCTCTTTCCCTCCTTCTCTCACCCGGAGAACATAGGCTATTCTCTTAATAGAACCTATCAATGCGCTATTCTTCGGACAAGAACTCGGTTCAACAGCCAATGCCTTATTCCTCTTCCCCCATGGGAAGAGAGCTTCAAACAGCAGGATAGGGTGTCTGGTGCAAGTGGACAATTCAATCAATCTGACATTCAATCTTCTTAACCTAAAAAGCCAACTCGAGGGTTGAAAGTAGTGACGATTGCCGAATTCCCTTCTTCGGGTGGCAAGCCAGGAGCATACTTTCCCTAAATCAAATGGAGAAGGTAACTTAAACTCCTGGTGAATCTGAAGCCTGTTGTCGCTTTGAAGACGTGCGTTCTTCTTTTTTTTTCTTTTCACGCAAGCTGATGAGCTGCACCAATGGGACTTTATAGCTAACTGAAGGGAAGTAAACCGAAGGACAATTTGAGCTTTTCTTTACATACAAGCTCTTTCGTCGAGATTTGATTGATGAACCTACCCGTGGTAAGCACCTACCTTAGTATCAGTAAAACGAAGAAATCCATTCATCAATGGCGCAGCAGAGGGCATAGGTTAAGATCTTACCAGGTACAGCACAGCAGGGTCAGGGTCGGGAAGACATAAGGAAGAAGGCAGATTGAACAGGTAGACGGACTGGTATTGGTGGAGGCTATAAGCCTATTCTATTAAAGTAGAGTCCCAAGGCAACTCTACAAAAAGGTGGGAAGCTGGACATTCGAGCATTCGAGACGGAGACTCAGTCCACTTCCACTCTACAAAAGAAGAAGAACCAATCTCAGTTGCAACCGCAAACAAAGAAGTTACCGGTCAAAGGAGTGTCATCGTAAGGGTGGATGGTGATCCAGTCCCAAAAGAAAGGCCTGGCCTGTTTGTTAGGGAAAGAGTAAGGGAGCTAGGTTCCTTAGTGAAGTAAACCGAAGTATCTAAAGGGCTGCCTCTACCTTGAAGACAGATTGAAGCTCTATCTTTCAAACTTTCAAAGTCTCAACCGCCTTTAGCTTTAAACCAGGGCTTTTTCGTACTACCAGGGTGGGAATGAGAAGCTGTTCCCCCGTCTGATAACTCTGCTATTTAGAAAAGGGAGGGAGGAAGAAGGAGTTTAGCCCGGTGAAGCTCTTCTTCTGAAGACCGGTTTTAGTGGGCAGATTTTTCTCCTACTCGAGTGAATGGTGGTTCTGTCTTCTTATTCATAGCGATTCTTTCCTCCAAACTATCCCGCTAGTCAGTGGATTGGAGACCAGTCTTCGGACAAGCAAGAGAGGAGAAGGGCACTCACTCTATCCAGCCCATCGATCCATCCAGTGGAACATACGAAGATTCTCCTATCACAAAGCTTCTGGGGGAGAATAGAGTCAAGCTAGGTACC
>CAODLS010339736.1:0-11690 GCA_948243855.1 Flueggea neowawraea
ACAATCATCAGTGAATTTATAATGGAGAACCAGTGGATCTGATCATCATTCATGAGAAGGTATGTGTCCCAACGAGATGCCCATTTAATCTCACTTTCCTGCCAAGGAGCACCATGAAGTAAGAAAACCTGAATGGCCAAAATTCTGCTACTTGGAAAAGAAGAGAAAAGAAGGAAAGATGTTAATGGGGGAGCACCTTAAAAGTGACATCATAAGTGAACACAATTTCCTTTCCTTTTTCAACTTCTTGTGGCACAGTGTTCCCTTGAATCAGCTTTTTAGTGTCCTTGTTGCATGTTGTCAACTGCGGATTTTTCTCATCCCATTCCTTGTATTCATGATTGATACTGCTTGCAAGAGTCAGTCACAACAAAAGACATAGATAAGGTGACTATGAAACCAAACAAGGAGATTAAGACAAAACATGCAAGAATCAAAAGAATGGTGTAAGGAAACACCAAATTCTTGTGCACAAGGGAAACTAAACAACTCGGGAGAATGATAGAATCAAACCTGTTAGGGGTAACCTCAAACCCAACAATTCTAGCAGTCTCTGTTTCGGGATCCTTGTGATACATAACTCTAAAACTCAGGTGATTATTGACAAAATACTTCTCTTCTTTGCTCTGTGAAGCAAAACAGTAATTAGAACAGTGCTAACATAAAAATAAAAGGTCGCAGTTCCGACACATACCCCTGCATAATTCCCTTTGAACCCAACACGGAAACCATGTTCATAAGTTGTTGACTGACTGCCATCCCTCCTTTGTCTACGGACAGCAACAGGAAGATTGTCCAGAATCCTATATATCCAACTCCATGTTATCAGTAAAACATGAACATGGTCAAAACAAGCCTAAAAAAGATGCCTTCTCAAATATGATAATAAAGATATAAAAGAGTACAAAATATAAAGAAAATAGAGTAAGAAGCATATGGGGTACTCTGATAAAAGGAAGTCAGAATGCATAAGCCAATGCATGGGCAACAAGTTTGTAACTTACATATTTACTCTATATTCATCGTCAATTTTTTCCTTGAAGTTCTTTGCAGCTTCGGCATCAAGTGTCTGCCGACAGGCCACTTTGCATGGTAACTCTTCCATCATGGCAAACTGGAAATGTCAAATTAAACATACATCGAACATTACAAAAGCATGGTTGCTCATAAATCCTGTATGTTATCCCCTAGTAAATAAAAGGAAAAAGATGCTCACACTATATACGGAATTCTCTATGCGATCACCTCGAAGAACCTCCCCAAGATTTTCTGCGCTGTTCTCAATCTTGCCAGGCTTACAATACTTTAAGTAGTAGAAGTCATAAGGAAGCTGCGTCTTGGTGGATGACAATTTGTTCACTTTGATAGAAAGAGGATCCCCCTATTGACAAAGTACACAGACATCAGATAAACCCATACAAAAATTCATAACCATCCATTCTAATCAATTAAGTTGTTAATCAATCCATGTGTTTGTACAAAATAATGCTATACTGATTTTTATGGATCCAATGGTACAAATATTTCTCCAGGAATAAAGAATTTCCCTCGCACATCTAAGGTCAAACACCCATTATTCTATCTATTTTTCACCTCCTTAGTCTCATATTCTTAAACACAAAAGTTCACCACAAGATTCATAGCTTAATTAATAGCATCAAACCGGTTAGTTAACACTACACAAGAGCATGCAGAACCACTAATCCTCGCATCAGTCAGTCACCTCTAAAAAACACGACATAACAGGAAAATCACACAACAGATCCAGATCAAACCCGTAAACGACGAAGCAGATCTAAACAGGACCCAAAACCAGCAAAGCAACCAACTTTAAATTAAACCATTCAGAACCCAGATCCAGCTCAATCTTAATAAAGAAAACAAAGCAGAATCCAGTAATTGAACCAACACAAAGAGTGAAACCCAGAAAGGAAAAGAAAGGAAAGTGAGTGTACCCTCTGGAAATCACGGGGAGCGACACCGGGAAGATAAAAGGAGTGAGCAGAGGATATAAGGAGGAAGAGGAAGAGAACGGCGGAGATGGTGGGAGTACCCATCTTCTTCTTCATCGTCGTCGTTGTTGTGTTGTCAGTTCCAGAGAGGCTTGAAAAGTGAAAAAGAAATGGGAAGAGAGGTTTTTGCAGTTGGAAGGAACTTCTAGTATAGAGGTGTTGGTTTTCGCTACTTCCCGATTTCTTTTTTCATTTCATTTTGCTACTTCCAGAAGCGATTTTTTTTTAATGTGTTTTTTAAAGCACTTCTTTCCTGCCTTCTTTCTTTTTGAAAAAAACTGTTAAAACACATCTTTCTTGAGATATAATTTTGAATATTTAATAATTATTTGTTAATTGCAGTTTAAGATATCTAATGGATACTAATACTATAATTTGTGATCAAATTTATAATTTAATGATACTGAATTTGTCATTTTTGATCTCGTTTTCAGCATTAAAAGTAACTAGAGTTCAATTCTAGAAAAAAATTATTTACGGAGAAGAAATTGCCTTTTTAGAAGAGGTCAATCATAGGCAAATAATGTGAATTACTTGTACAAGCAACGGAATCACACAAGGAACTGTTGAGAAGGTCATTCAATTTCATGGCACATCAAATCCTTTCTTGTTTTCATTTCCCAGAAATGGAGGCATATGAGATTCTTTTTTTCAATAAATTAGAGCATCAAACAATGATCTACCACTATAATTGAAAAAAAGGTGGTCCAACAACTTGGAATGATTTCTTTTATCAAATATAAATGTTCCTTCTTTTATCTCCTCCATCTGCTCGATTGAGGGCGACACCACAGAAACCACATTTTCATCATTCTCAGAAACAAAAAGAATCCCACAAACTAGACCTTTCTGTTTCATTCAATCAAAGCACATAAAACAATTTGGTCAAAAACAAATTT
Source organism: Flueggea neowawraea (assembly GCA_948243855.1). NCBI lineage: Eukaryota > Viridiplantae > Streptophyta > Magnoliopsida > Malpighiales > Phyllanthaceae > Flueggea > Flueggea neowawraea. The sequence continues at coordinate 2,912 of CAODLS010339736.1, forward strand.
AGAATTAATGAAGCAGAAAATTAAACATAACAGTTTGCGTGTAAACCATCTGGAGTTTTACACTTCTATTCTACTGTCTACTGAACATTCCAAAGCTTCCCAGTTGTTAGCTATCCGTCGCTCGATAGTCATGACAGTCACAAGCACCAAAACCTATTCGCTTCCAAGAATGTTGGATTTGAACTTGTCTAGTTCGGCAAGAACCTCCTCCTGCGGCCTGTAGATCAAATCAATCATCCGCCATATCTGCACCAAAATAAACCAACATTGAAGTGAGCTATAGAAAGACCGTATTGGTTTAAATTCAAGCATCATTTTTCACTTTAAGTTTCACTCTCAGTATCCAAGGATATGTGCTGGGTAAAGATAGGAAACATGATCTAAATAAAACAAACTGCGAATGGTTGGTTGAATTGAGAGTTGTGGTTCAATCGCTTGGCAATTTGAATATAATGTTATGGACGAAAAGTTTTGTATCCAAATCTCATGGGCAACAACTATAAAAAAAAAAAAAAGTTTCGTATCTGAAAGTAAGCTAATATTTACACTGTTGGATCAGCAGCGGTTTTGCAGTTTAAGAGTTTAAGCTCAAAGGAATCACATACAGAAGTTTTTTGACAACGAATCACAAACAGAAGTTGGCCCTAAAAGTATCAGGTTTTTATAGCATAATACCAATTAAGTTGCTCATCTGCATCATGAACCAAAATATAATATTACCTGTAAGGTACCGCCTCCTCCAGAACTTTCGCAATCATCAGAGACGCTGACAATTGTCCATGGATCAGCTGCATTCCAATGGAAGTCAACAACCTTGTCCCTACGTGGATGCAGATTAATTATTGCATGACAAAATGCATCGAGAATAGCAAATTAAAAATTGCACATAAATAGCAAAAACAAAGTTTAACATGATTTTGAGCAAAATTTTTCTTGTATAGTGAATTAAGAACAGATTCAAGCCTCTACCTATGTCCAGCATGTCGGAAAAATAATCCTGGAGGAGCATTTGGCACTTTAAGTCCAGCAGTCTCTTGTTTTTGACCGACCTGAAAGAAAATTCTGTTGGCTAAATAAGGAAACCCAAAAAGGAATCAGAATCCAAAGGCAATAAAGCCATTCTCGTAAAAGTTTGCATCGTACGACCTTCTCATAATCCCACATGTTTAGAATGCCATCCTCAGCAGAACTTCCAAAGACAGAAGCCTTGTCAGGAGACCACTGAAATAAATGATGAGCTCGTGAGAACAACAATTCTAACTAGACTTATTAAAAGCCAACCAGTGCTTTAAGCGAATAAGCCTAAACCATTTTCCTACCTGTACACAAAGAACTGCATCACTGTGACCCTGAAACTTGTAAACAGGTGATCCATGTCCCCCAGAATTGAGCTTCCGACGATCAAACATGTGAACAGTGTTATCAGCAGACCTGAGTACAAATTAATAATCATCATAAGCAAAATTGACGCAAAGAGAAGCTATACAAAATGGAACCAATAATAAGATAATCTAGATATTCATACTCAATGCTCAAATGATATAGAATTCACAAGCCAAAGGGAAGATGTCCATGTACCCTGTAAGAATGAGATTCACATCATGAGGATTCCAATCAACGCAATGGAGATCTGCATTGTGAGCTTTTTGTACCTGCAAGACAACAATAAACCTGTCATATTATACCACAATCGACAAAGAAGTTGCACTAAATAATAATAGGCATTATTAGCTAACTGTGATTTGAAGTCGACCACAATGGAAAACTAGCTGAAATTAAAAAAAATAAAGTCATTCATAGACTTGGACCAAGACATAAAATGATGTGCAGAAATGATGGAGATACATTTCAAACTAGGATGAGACCAAGAAAAGACGAGGGAACTTTCAAGCTGTGCTATTTGACTACCCAAGGAAACATTGGTCCACAGTATAAAAACTTGATTGCACAATCTCATTTTTGTTACCCATAAACAGTAAGAAGTATTGATACAGTTCCTCCACCAGCTGCATCAAAATCATACTGCTCATTTCTGAGTAAAATGTTCAGCAATCACTAACCTAGAATATTACATTTTGGTAGTTGTTGCTAACTCAAATAATGGACATAGAACTAGAAGAAGACTTCTGAGTGAATTCTATCAATTTCTCTACAATCAGATTTGTAAACATGTTAACACCGGGGGGGCCATAAAAGAAAGAATTTTAAGCAATAAACATACAGGGAAGAAATAAGACCTTCACAACTGGAGTGATCCGGTTCTTGCATCCCATAATATAAGGCAAGAATCATCACCTACACTACAGAATTCCTGTGAACTACACAAAAAAAAAACAACATGAGGAAAATCATAGAGAAAGAGCTCTAACAAAACAGAGAGTATAATCTACTATCAAGTGTTCTTGAATTCCCAAGGAAAAATGAAGCGTAGAACTCCAACTAAATGTCATTCACAACCTCACAGGTTACACGAAAAGTCAGAAAATCAAGAAAGTACTCGCTTCTTAGTTGATTTTTTTATATTGACTTATTGTTTCACTAATACTATTCAATGTATCCAACCATGGTCACCAGAGCTACCTTGATGGGCAGAACTGAACATCTTCAACAGTATCCACATGCCCATCAAAAACACCTCGTGGCCCAATAGAAGGGCTCTCAGCAGGTTTTTCATTGCTCCCACCAGCTTTAGAGGCATGTTTAGCATTCGAGCCCAAGGAACCAGGAGACTTCAAGGATCCAGGCTCTGCTGCCAAACTTGAATATGGTCATGAATGCTCCACGAAACCACCAATCTGTCTTTTCCTGTTACAAAAATTAACAATCAGAAGAGTTCTAATTGTTATAAATACCAATCACCAATAATTCTGAAGCAAGGCTCACATGACAATAGAAGCATGAGAAATCCATTGAAAATAATGGTTTAGCAAGAGAACCAAATTCAGACATAGTTCCTAATGATATTAATGCCAAAATGATGCCATGGAAATTTGACGTGACAAACCTAAAGCATTGTTTGAACGAAGCAATTAAGTACATGAAACACAACTTACAAATTATTGGAGATTTGTATATTGCTTAGTTTTAGCATTTTACACTTAAAATATGCAAAAGAGCATAACATTCTATTAAAAGAAACAGTAAGGTTGTAATGTCCAACCTCCAGAGAGCACCAAGGGCTCGGTTTGACACATAGCAAGAGCAAATTCAGCATTATCTATATGCCCAGTCAATTTCTACAAGAAGATACATCTAGATTAAAAAATGTTCTGTTTGAAAGAAAGAACAGAATTATCAGCACTAGTGAAAAGGGAAGTTGAACTATCACAAAGACATCCAATAACTAATACAAAATTTACCAGTAACAGCTACACAATGCCGCGCTAGTTGAAAGATAAGACTAGAAACTAGTACTAAATTGCGCATTTTAGAATTAAGTAATAAACTTGCCAATAAACTATGAAACCAAACAGAAAAGGAACAGAAAGAACCAAATCTGGGCAAGATTCTGGGGCTCCATAAGCAGCATGACGATTAGGCTGAGCCTCGACATCCCAAATGAGGACCTACATTTAAAATTGAACTTGATCAAATCGACATTGACCAACTCATACATAAAAATCCAAAGAGAAAGGTTAAAAAAAAAAGTGTAAAGGAAAAATAGAAGAATACTTACATTTGGACTGTCCGTATGTGTAGCCACTATCTTAGTGTTTTGTGGAAGTTCCCTTATCCTATTCACCTAAATCAATAAAATACGCATTGTTTTAGACCAAACAAACAGAGGAAGAGTCCACCCATAAAGAATGACATGAAAATTTAATCATAAAAACTTCACTTCTATCAACAATTAAGCTAATAAGACCGAAATACCTCGCCGGGATGTATAATAGTCTTGAACTTCCTTACAAAAGGCGATCTGGCTTCTTCATTGAACTGCAAGACAAAACAATCGTAAAACACTAGAGCTAACCACTACAACAAACTCAATCACAGAGCCAAAAAATCTTCAATAACCACCTGCGCAATGTGCTTGGAGCCGCAACCCTAGGTTTCACGATCTCACAATTCGCGATCACAAGAGTGTTAGGTACACTCCCATCAGTCTGTTCGCATTACAATCACACAAATCAACCAATCAATCAACCGAGAAATCACTGCAACGAAAATAAAAACAAACCGTCAAAAACAGTCTTGCCTGTTCGGAGATACAGAGTCGCTGCCGGTTCTTGTAGGTAGCTTGCTCGAGCCGCGGACCCCAACTATCAATCAATCAATCAAAAAACACAAAAAACAATTGACTTATTTCGAAGAAACGACGCAAAAAGAGAAAAGAAATGAAGAGAGTAGTGAGTAGATAGTACCGGCAAGAGAGGGATGGCCAGAAGAGGTTGTGATTGGCGAGCCAGTCGTAAAGGACGGGGACGAATGACTTCCATTGACTGTATCTGTCGTTCACCGATCTCTCTGCCGCTGCTTTCGTCGTTGCTTTCCCTCCTCTTTCCCTCTCCTTCATTATTCTTTTTCCCTCCTTTCGCGCCACTGAATGTGTGCGAGTGTGAGAGAGCCAGAGAGGTGGAGTCACCTTGTTTCAAATTTGTTATGACGTGGCGTATTGTAGGAGCAAGAGATTGGTCGGTCAGGGAGGGGGTCAGCATTAGACCGATTCATAACCGAAATAGAATTTACCTGAACCGGCCAAACCAAAATATTAGACATCAAATTGACCCGGAAAAAAAAAATACGAACACTGGTTGGTCCAGCGGGGAGGACATTGAATCACTATGCAAAAAAACTGGTTTGGGAAAGGTCCCCGCTTAGTGCTCGACAGTACTTTGAGGGTTAACCCTGGTTCAACCGAACCTACCCTTTTTTAAAGAAAAATTAAAGAAAAATTGATCGGAAGAAAAAAAAACTTCGTTTGAATTCGAATGATACAGATTACAAATTACCGCTTAGTGCTCGATAGTACCTCGGGGGCCAACCCTGGTTTCAACCAAACCTACCCTTTTTTAAGGAAATTGATCGGAAGAAAAAAAAAACTTGGTTCGAATCCGAATGATACATAATACGAATTACCGCTTAGTGCCAGACAGTACCTCGAGGGGTCAACCCTGGATTCAACCAAACCTACCCTTTTTTAAAGAAAAATTGACTGGAAGATAAAAACTTTGTTCGAATCCGAATGATACAGAATACAAATTACCGGATACTCTCTCTCTCTCTCTCCTATAAAAAGATAGGCACACTTTTTATTTTTTATGTTTCAAATTAAAAATTCAAATACAAATTTCACTAATACAAGTCAAATGGTATATCTGAAAAAAAATATAAAATTAAATAACATTTCTTAATTCTCATACAAGAACAAGCGTATCTATTTTTATGTGACGGGAAAATACTAAAAACTCAAGGCAATTTGGACTTGCCAATCGCAAAAAAAAAAGTATGAATCCAAAATGATTTAACTCAAATAATTTGTTGTGCTCTAGCAATTTGGACTTGTTTGTAACATGCATACCAGAGGGAAAATGGTCGCCGAAAAGCTTCCATTCCCCCTAAAGGTGATTGTATGGCTTGACATGTCATCTTCTTCCCAGTAATGAAGAACCTTACTTGAAAAAAGAAAAGGAAATATTATAGTATATGTTGGATCAAGGGTGATCAACATTAAGATCCTTTTATATTTTAATGATGAACAAAATGATATTGTCAAAGTCTCACTCGAATAATATGCATATTCACTCGAGTAACATTTGTGCCCAGTTTATTTCACTCAAGTAAGCCAATTCATCACTCGAGTAATGCACGAAGAACAGAGGAATTGGATACTAGCTGAAGTTGTATCACTCGAGTAACAAGAAGTGTCACTCGAGTAATCCATGTGTCATATCACTCGAATAAGCAAAAAACGTCACTCGAGTAAGGAAGACTTCAATGTGTCACTCAAGTAACAATAAGTGTCACTCGAGTAATCAATGCATCAGATCACTCGAGTAAGCAAAAGGTGTCACTAGAGTGAATCATCAACCCAGAAAGCTACAATGGGCAGAAATGCATTCCAACGGTCATATTCTCACCACCAACGGTCATATTGATTGGAATGGTTATAAATACATCAAGGAATGACAGAAAATGTGGATGATCATATGGATTCAAGTTCAAATCATTTTCATCATTCCCCTCACTCCAAAACACTAAATCAAGCTAGAGATCAAGAGCATCAATTTCATACAACCAAACTCTAGCATAGAGCTTTCATTTTTTATAAACTGTTTTGTAAACTATTTGAGAGTGAGGGAGGTTTGTTGTAAATCTAGAGAAAACAACATTGTAATGGTTTTAGAGGTTTGAGTCGTAATCAACCTTGGGTAGGCTTTAGAGGGGTGAGCCGTAATCAACCTTGTTGGCTTTATAGGGGTGAGCCGTAATCAACCTTGTAGGCTTTAGAGGTGTGAGCCGCAATCAACCTTGTTGGCTTTAGAGGTGTGAGTCGCAATCAACCTTATTGGCTTTATAGGTGTGAGCTGCAATCAACCTTGTTGGCTTTAGAGGTATGAGTCACAATCAACCTTGGTGTAAGACTTTGTTGGATTGAGCCGGAATCAATCATCGATAGTTAAAAGCCTAAGTGAGACTTAAGCAGTGGACGTAGGCATGGTTGACCGAACCACTATAAATTCTTGGTGTTATTTTCTCTCACTTCAACTTGCTTCCGCTCTCCAAACTCAATCAAGTCATCCCCGTGAAAATTCTCCAACAAGTTGTATCAGAGCGGGTCTTCGTTCTAGAAGGTTTAACAACCTTGGAGCAAAGATCCTACATCATTGGAGATGCCAAATTTGGTACTATCTTCGCAATTTTCTCAACTCTTATCATTTCTTTTAAATTGATATTGTTTTGTTTTAAATAGGGGGAGAAAATAAGTTTTAAAAATTATGCACCAATTTTTTTTTCAATGGGGGGAGAAATGATGTTTTCAAAATATTTTAAATGATACATAAATTGGTTTTTAAAGGGGGAGTTAAAACCAAAAAGACTTATTTTTATGCATGAATTGTTTTTGATAGGGGGAGCGAAAACTTTTAAATTTTTGATATGATTGTTGAAGAATTTCAGTATGAGCTTTTGTATAAACGGAAGCTATTTGAGAAGAGAGCGAAATCAACACAAGGATTTATAGTAGTTCGGTCAACCTTGCCTACATCCACTACCTAAGTGTCACTTAGGCTTTTCACTATCGATGATTGATTGCGGCTCAATCCAACAAGGCCAATACACGAGGTTGATTCCAGTTCAACACCTCTAAGGCCTCACAATGTTTTTTTATAGGTTTACAACAAACCTCTACAATGTGGTCTATAGACTTACAACAAACCTAACTCATACTCTCAAAGTGTATACAATTGTTTACAACAGATTGAAGCACTATGCTAGAGTTGGATATTTGAGATTGAAGGTTGAACTTTGATCTCTAGCTTGATTGATGGTTTTTCTAGGTTGGAATTGATATGAAATTTGGCACAATGAGTTCTGATATTGTTCAACACGTTTATTCCATTCTCTTGATGTATTTATACCATTTCCATGCCATATGATCGTTGGTGGTGACAAACTAACCGTTGGAGTGCATTTAATGCTTCTGCAGCTTTCTGTGACTCAGATAACATACGTTGGCATTTGAAGACGTATGTTGATCATGATTCATTTCCAGATGATGTACGTTGTCTTTCCTCTGCATACGTTGTGATCCTTCACTGTGTACGTTGTGCATGTGTGACGTACGTTGTTAAGGATCAAGTAGCCTCTGTTTGCATTTAGCTTAATGTCTGCGTACATTGCAAATTCTCTACGTACGTTGTCGTACATAACGTATGTTGTGACTATACAAGACGTACGTTGATCACGACATTTTCTAGATAACGCACTTCAGCTTTGTTGTAACGTACGTTGTTGCTTTGCAAAGCCTTATTTCGCAACTCTAAGCCTTCCAACGTGTTCCACTTCAAGTCAAACATTTTGATCTTCATAAAAACCTTTTTCTCATCATCAAAACACATAAGGAACTTATTGTTGATCATCCATGATCCAACAATCTCCCTCTTTTTGATGATGACAAAACTTTGAAGGATTGATGGCAACATCAAGGGCAACAATTGATCAAGGATTTCATCCTTGTCATTTGATTAGTATTATGCAAATGAATCAAATGAATATCCAAAAAATTTATACCTCTTTTCAACATTCTCCCCCTTTTTGTCATTAATCAAAAAGATTAAACAATTTAGCAAATTTTAAACATTTTCACTCCCCCTTTCAAAAGTAATTTGTGCATATATAAAAAATAGTTTCTTCCCTTATTTATTTCAAAACAATGCACATATACAAATCAAAACAATCAAATAATTCATGCAAATAACAATAATCAAATTAGAAATAAAAATTGCATGAAAAAAATGAGAATTAGGAGTACCTAATATGCTGAAAGGCATACATTTGCCATTGGATCTTCATCATCACTCGAAGAAGAACTATAGTCTCTTCTTTTCTTTTTCTTCTTCTTATCCTTTAACCTCTCCATCTCTTTTTGTTGATTCTTCTTGTTTTTCAACAACTTCTCATAGGTTGCTATCCTTTTGGAGTAGAATTTTAGCTCTTCATCCGAGCTTGTCTCTCATTCATTCTCCCTTTTTTGGCAATGAATAGAAGCTTTCAATGCCTTCCCATGCTTTGGTCTTCCATCTCTTGATTTGAGCACAATCTCATAATTTATGAGTGA